>JAMQGT020001322.1:0-130378 GCA_024447675.2 Pterophyllum scalare | reverse complement strand
GACCCAACCGAACCAGTAAAATACGTATTGCTGAACACACTCTGCCCTGTCGGCTATGGCCGCCTCTCTGCAATCACGTAGCTTTGACTCTAATCTTCTTCTGTGTGCTTCTCAAAGCTGTCGTTGCTGAGTTTGCTGTTTGACAGTGAATTTGAACCTGTGCTCTCTCCTGTTCTGTCAAGGGGAACCCGCCTGGAGTGCTTTGAACATCAGCAACAAGTTTTACCTGGTAAGTTCTTCCACCTCTCACCCAAACCCACTGTTTGCTGTGTTTGTGCACTGGAGGAGGTAAATGGATTCATTTGCTTAAGCAGGCCATTGTGGAGCAGCTTGGCTTTTATTCACAGCTATTATTACTCTTTCCTCTTTTGAACTCGCATCCTGAAGGCACTCCAAATACCAAAACTACCAGAGCCTTAAAAGGAGGAGTGAGTGTCTCATGTGTCAGGCAGGCAGCAGATTCAGACAGGGAGGGGTGTGTGTGTGTGTGTGTGTGTGTGTGTGTGTGTGTGTGTGTGTGTGTGTGTGTGTGTGTGTGGCCTACATTTCACTGAGGTGACACACATAGTAAACTGAGGCTATCAAGCACTTGTTTTTGCAGACCTCATGATGTCAGGGTTCCTTTATGTGTAACTCAAACCTTCTTACTTCTTATCAAAAATGTCTCTGCCTCTTATTTTACCTGGACTACATTAACCTTTGCACAGCTTGTGCAACCAGTCCCATAAAAAAAAATATCTCCAAGTCTGAATCTCATAATCCATTTCTGAAACTGTGCGGTCATGTGATTGGACATTCTCAGTGACAACATGTTTCTCAGGCCCTATCCGCTGTCTGGGAGCTGTGATGTCATAAGGTCACATGCTCTGCATTCACTTTAACCCTTCAGCAGATCTGCACATACCTGTGTATATGGTGCATTTATTTATGTGGGAAGAGACATGAGAGGATCCTGATATGATGGAGCTGCACTCTGATATTCAATACCAGACAGTATAACCTCCTTTCAAACACATAACACTGACTCCAGGCAAATATGTCAAAAAGCAGACATCCATAAAATCGACCGCATATATTTAATAATTCCACAGTATTTGACCTTTGAAGTTTCTGAACAGATTTTCATGAATTTGCTTTGGACACACAGGATATTAACAAAATTATTTTCGACCCCCTAACCTGTTCTCTTGCTAATATTAGAAACCGTACCACCCAGCTGTCTCTATGAAGCAGGTGGCACAAGTCAATTAGTTAAACTAACTGGTTCACTCTCAGACTGCATATCCCATACTTTTTTTTATCGTAAATTCAGATAAAACTGAAGTTCTTGTACTCGGCCCCACAAATCTTAGAAGCACGGTGTCAAACCAGATACTTACTCTGGATGGCATTACTTTGGCCTCCAGTAACACTGTGAGAAATCTTGGAGTCATTTTTGACCAGGATATGTCCTTCAATGCACATATTAAACAAATATGTAGGACCGCTTTATTGCATTTGCACAATATTTATAAAATTAGAAACATCCTTTCTCAGACTGATACTGAAAAGTTAATCCATGCATTTATTACTTCTAGGCTGGACTACTGTAATTCATTATTATCAGGCTGTCCTAAAAGCTCCCTGAAAAGCCTTCAGCGGGTCCAAAATGCTGCAGCTAGAGTACTGACAGGGACTAGAAGAGAGAGCAGATTTCTCCCATATTGGCTTCTCTTCATTGGCTCCCTGTTAAATCTAGAATAGAATTTAAAATCCTTCTCCTAACATACAAGGTCTTGAATAATCAGGCCCCATCTTATCTCAAAGACCTCATAGTACCGTATCAGCCCCAATAGAGCACTTTGTTCTCAGACTGCTGGCTTACTTGTGGTTCCTAGGATACTTCAGAGTAGAATGGGAGGCAGAGCCTTCAGCTTTCAGGCCCCTCTTCTGTGGAACCAGCTCCCAGCTTGGATTCAGGACACAGACACCCTCTCTATTTTCAAAATTAGGCTTAAAACTTTTCTTTTTGATCAAGTTTATTCAATTCAATCAATTTTATTTATATAGCACCAAATGGCAAAAAACAGTCACCTCAAGGTGCTTTATATTGTATTAAATATATTATATTGTATTAATATAATATATAATGTAATGTAAATGCCATAGACTGTATTTAAAAGGCGGACACAGCCATCCATTGGTTAGTGAGGGCTTGAGCTGAGCATTTTTAAAAGTTTTTGAAACCAAAGTTGTGTGTACATGTTCAAGGCAGTTTTCAGACCCAGGAGCTGTGCCAGTGCCACACAAACAATTCAGCTCAATTCAATTTTATTTATATAGCGCCAAATCACAACAAACAGTCACCTCAACGCGCTTTGTATTGTAGGCAAAGACCCTACAATGACACAGAGAAAACACAACAGTCAAAACAACCCCCTGTAAGCAAGCACTTGGTGACAGTGGGAAGGAAAAACTCCCTTTTAACAGGAAGAAACCTCCAGCAGAACCAGGCTCAGGGGGTTCTGATTGTTGGGGTTTTCTCCAGATACTGTAGGGTCTTTATTATACAGTATAAAACACCTTGACATGGCTTATATAAATAAACCTGAAAAGAATTAAGTTTGAACTATTGAGACAACTTCTTGAGACACAAAAATACTGTCTCAGTGAGTACTGAATTGCTGTCCTGCGCAGAAAGGTTACATTAATAAGAGTACACTTAATGTGGCTGCGGTCAATGCTAAAATATAATTGATAGTACATTGGCTGTGGCTCAGATCACCTGTAGAGCACGTCATCTACTAATCTGAAGGTTTATGGTTCAATCCCTGGCTGCTCCAGTCTGCATGCTAAAGTATCCTTGTGCAACATACTGAACTCCAAGTTGTTCATGGCAGTGTGAATGTGGGATAGAAAGCACTTAGGCATAGAAAAAAGTGCTTGTATGAATGTGTGCGTGACTGTGTGAATGAGACATGTTGCACTTTGAGTACTTGAGTAGAAAAGTGCTATATAAGAACCAGTCCATTTACATGTGTATTACACAGTTCTGCTGTTATACAGAGTTTGTTTCTGATGGCTTTGAGGCAGCTGGCCCTGCAGAGACTCCGTCTGAACAGCGTCACATTGCTCTGATTTATTGTTTTCGGGAAAGTGATGCAGCCTGTAAAAAGCCAGGAGTCCTAAAAAAGGGAAGCAGGCAATTGGCCAGCGTTCGCTTTGCTTTCAGACTAAAATTAGGCTGTGAAACGGGCTTCAAGCATCAGCTGTGAACGGGTAACATCATCCATCAGTTCAGCTCATTTCGTTGGGTTGGCTATTTCAGCCTGAGTTACCACTGTGTCAGTATGTGAGGCACAGGACAAAAATCTCGAGAGCAGTTGACTTATTTTAATCCTTCAATTAAAGGACTAAAGGCACCTTCATAAACTGTGAACGGCTGGTGGACACGACATCAGCCTCCAGTGGAATACCTTAGTACCCTTGATATTAGGGGTGAAATATTTCTGAAACAGACTGAAACTCACATAATCTTATAGTGTATCTTAATTCAATTTTCCCAGACTATCTATGTATGTACAGTGGGTACGGAAAGTATTCAGACCCCTTTAAATTTTTCACTCTTTGTTTCATTGCAGCCATTTGCTAAAATCAAAAAAGTTCATTTTATTCCTCATTAATGTACACTCAGCACCCCATCTTGACAGAAAAAAAAATCAAATGTAGAAATTTTTGCAGATTTATTAAAAAAGAAAAACTGAAATGTCACATGGTCTTAAGTATTCAGACCCTTTGCTGTGACACTCATTTAACTCCCATGCTGTCCATTTCTTCTGATCCTCCTTGAGATGGTTCTACTCCTTCATTGGAGTCCAGCTGTGTTTAATTAAACTGATTGGACTTGATTAGGAAAGGCACACACCTGTCTATATGAGACCTCACAGCTCACAGTGCTGTCAGAGCAAATGAGAATCATGAGGTGGAAGGAACTGCCCAAGGAGCTCTATATAAATAAAATTGAATTGAACTGAATAAACTAAGAAAGTGAATACACGGCTCAAGTTTTTAAAAAAGAAGCTTTTAATTTATTCAAGAAAAAGTTATAAACATGTACAGGTAAGCATTGATTGGATGTTACCAGCCCACTGAATGGTGTCAGCAGTGCCACACACATCACTTTAAAGTGCCCTCCTTCACCTTCCAGCAGGTTCAGTTGGCAGTTATGGATGTAATCAGGGATAAACAGTGGAACAGATTATGTAGACATCTAGTGTTTGTGTGAAGAAGTGCATGGAAAACCTCAGGTGGTAAATGTCACTATCAAAAAAAAAAAATCACTGTGCAACATGTACTTTCCACCCTAAAAATGTGTATTTTAACCCAAACAATCATTTCTTCCCAGCTTTAACCAAGTACTTTTCGTGTTTACACCTAACCAAGTACCTTTGGTGAGAGAGAGAGAAACATAACCAAGATTAAAGGTCACTGAAGCTAAACTAAAGGCACCAGCTGGTAAAACTAAAACATAGGTTCAGGTGTGTGAAACAGATTTCAAATTTCAGGTGGACCAAATGAGCCATGACCACCATATAGTCGGCTTCCACTCATTACCAGAATATTTACAGTTTTGTGGTCACTTCTCACCCCAGCCTAACTTAAAGATTGTTCTTTAGCAAAAGTCTAAGTGCAGAACAAGTAAGTGAAAGTGTGATCCAATACATCTGCATCATTCATTAAATGGAGATGATTTCTATTAGAAAAAATTAATGATTCACAAATCATCATCATACAGGGATCTACTAGACTCGAAGAATGATTTCACAGTCAGATTTATACATAATTCTAGGAATGCAATACAAGAAAACCCAGAAACAAAGAAAACGGGTCTAATATAAACATTAAATGAGCGAATGTTTTGGACTGGAGCCGTTGCTTTCTTGTATAATTGTACAACCTCCACAATCTTGAGCAACCTTTACAAAGTAATTTCCCTGCAGGGATTCACAGAGTTTTTCCAGTTCTGGTTATATGTTTATGTTCTTTATCGTCAGCACGTTGTTGTGAGATCAAGATGGAAACCATCTGAAGAGCAACGTCACCTCAGTAATCACTGTGACATAGATCTGTAAAAGAAACAAAAAGAAAACATTAGATATTGCAAAGCTGTCCATCTTCCATCTGAATAATTTTCAGGAACTTTGGAGAGTTTTAGGACCAAATTCTTGAAGGATTTCTCAAGTTAGAATAAAATTCTGTGAGACGATTATATTTTTCAAAGATGACCTGTCAAAAATAAAGTTTGAATCATTAACCTACAGCCAAAACTAAAGATGAAGAACCAACCAGACTGTAATGTGAAGCATATTGATTGATATTCAGACTATTGTATAGCTCCAGAGTTGTGATCTTTGTTAGTTTTGAAAGCTTGTGTCTTTTTTTCTCCTCAGGGTGCTGAAGCACTCATGGCTGTTGCTTATGGTACTGTCACCCAGCCAGGCCTGCTTTCCCAGCAGTACCCCCCACCCCTGCTGCCCAAGCCTGGAAAGGACAACATTCGACTTCAGAAGCTCCTCAAAAGGACCGCCAAGAAAAAAGCCTCTGCTCAGGCATCACAGTCTGCCACACCTTTCCGTTCCAGCCTCTCCCCTGTAAATGAAGCAAGCCCCGACCTCGAGCACAGTGACCACTTCACCCCGCCTCGCACTCCAGATACATCACAGAGCTTCTACGGCAATCAACCACCGCGGTTCACCATCAGGCTGCCGTATCAGCATGTGGCATCTCCTTACCCACAGCGTGCAGCTTATGGCAGAGGAGCTAGGATGTCACCTCAAACAGTGGTGATGCCTTCATACTCTTACTCACAGCATGTCACCACGGTTTCCTACCCTTCAGGAGCTTTGGGGCAAGTCGCTCAGCCAGGGGTACCCAAAGTATTGGTGCTGGCTTCCTCTGTGTCAGAGGTGACAGTATCTGCTGCTGAATTGAAAAAGCCAGCTTTTAACACATTAGCTCAAACTCATGCTGGTGTAATACTTACCACAGCTGTAGCAACCCCACAGTCAAAACCCACAAGTCCAGGTCCAACTCCATATCCAACAGTAGGGCGTCAACCTGTGATTCAACCCCTCACTGTGTTGACCCCGCTGCTCAAACCCAGAAGTCCACGTCCAACATTTAAAGCAACTGAGCCCTCAAGATCACCCAAACCCATGTTTGATGTCCCTCAAATTAGGATGTACACAGCAAGCACATCATTTTATGAGACATCCAGGATGCCACCAGTGTATGACACAGCTGGATTAACTGCTATTGGCAGCACGGTACCTCAAAGTAAGATGCCAGCAGAGACAAAACAAGATCCTCAGAGAACACCAACTTCAGATATTAAAAGAGCCACCCCGACGGCCGAAGTCAGGGGAGCCACCCCGACGGCCGAAGTCAGGGGAGCCACCCCGACGGCCGAAGTCAGGGGAGCCACCCCGACGGCCGAAGTCAGGGGAGCCACCCCGACGGCCGAAGTCAGGGGAGCCACCCCGACGGCCGAAGTCAGGAGAGCCACCCCGACGGCCGAAGTCAAGAGAGCCACCCCGACGGCCGAAGTCAAGAGAGCCACCCCGACGGCCGAAGTCAAGAGAGCCACCCCGACGGCCGAAGTCAAGAGAGCCACCCCAACAGCTGAAATCAGAGTTAAAACACCAACTTATGAGTTCCAAACATCAAGAACTGCAGCAGGAAGGCCTAAAACACCAGCATACCATGTGACCCGGGCTGCAACACCTGTCTTTGAGATCTCAAGACCCAATCCTCTCCTGTTTGCAGTTTCGCCAGTTACAGTAGAGCCAGAGAGGTCGAGAACACCTCAAACACTTTTGTTAGTAAGCAGTTCATCAGCTTCCCAAAGTGTGAAGACTACAGAGCTTGCTGAACAAACACTAAATGGGGACATCCAGTCAGACATGATGTCTTCAGCAAAACCAACACAACCAAGTATTATGAAGTCGAAGTCAGAACCAGATCTGTCAAGTAGAAAGAGCTCAGCTGCTCCAGTTGGATCAGAGGAACCTAAAGCATCAATAACACCAGCTTTTACTGGCCGTCAGAGGGCTAAGACACCAACATATGAGGCATCCAGACTTATGACCACATCACCTGGCTATAAAAGACCAAAGACACCCACATATGGGACATCAGCTTCAGATCTGTCACCTGTAGGCTTTCAGAGACCTACAACTGCAATTCAAGTGTCTCAAAAGTCAAAGTCTTCTTATCGTGGACTCACACCGGCTGAATACACTGCTTATGGTGGAATCAAAACTTACTCTCCAGCATTTGGCATCTCAGGTTCAATGATGTCAACTAAAGAGGAGGTTAAAGATAAAAAAGAGATCACAGAAGAAACCAAAGGACCTAACCAAGAACCCTCTGTGAAGGGACAATCTGTATTTGAGACTTCTACAGTCAAAGAAACTCCAAAAGATGCTGCTCAGTCCCACCAGAGAGATGAGACGGTCGCTGCCACCCCTTCAATACCTTTTATTGTTGTTACACAAGCATCTGACTCCCCAGGAGCAATGTTAACACAAGACGCGAGCACGAGATCTGGTCAGGTTGCAGCAAAATGTGAAACAGTAATTCAAGACACTCCAAAGGCTAAACATTCAACAGCAGAGAAACAGAAAGGGGAAACGCCTGTTCAAGAAACCAAGCCAAAGACTCCTGAAGCCACACGTCCTTTGCCTAAAGGTGGACACCAAGATCCACTGAAGGCAGTAAAGAAACTTCTAGGCAAAAATAAAATCCCGACTGCTGAGCGGAAATCTATAACTGAGACAAATGCTGCTGTTGCAGAACAAAAGGAACCAGCAAAACCTGTAGATGTCAATAAGATCACTTCTGAAAGCTCAAAGCCAAGCACTACAGCATTTCCTCTGCCTGTTAAGGTTCCTGCTGCTGTAGAAGACAAAGAACAAGACAGGAAAACAGAATCACCTTCAGGAGTTCATTCTGTAGCTGAGAAAAAGGAAGGTGACCAGAGTCTCCCAGAAGCAGAACCTGTTCTTAAAGCCATATTAAAGCCAAAGGGAATCAAATCTAAAGCGAGTGGCTGGTCCCGGCTCAAGAAGCACATGGTGGTGGAGCAGGAGGAGCCCAAATTTCCAGAGACAGGCTCTGAGAAAGAGGTCACGGACAAGGACCAGAAGGAGATAAAAATGGTGGATGAGAAGGCTGAAGACAAGCCCAGTGCCCAGAACGAAAACCAAACCAAAGACACTCCCAAGGCGGCACAAATGTGGGACGCTGTCCTCTTCCAAATGTTCTCCTCCAAGGAGAACATCATGCACCAGATTGAGTTAAACAAAAGTGAGACGGAGAAGACGGAAGAGGGAAAAGATGGACTGAAAGAAATCCCTTCATTTGCGTACCGGTTGCCTGTGCTGCTTTTCAGTCCAAGGTTTGATGCTAAAAAAGCTCAAGGAGGCAGCATCGAGGCCCGTCACAAAAATTTCCACTGTATTTGAAATGGGTTTGATTGGGCGAAAAGGTAAAGATGAGGAACCAAAAGACTTTAATAGAACAGCACGGGGGTTCACTGCTTCTTAAGATACATCTAATGTGAAGTGCCGAGACAGAAAAATGTAAAAATAAAAAAAGAGTTAGGATCCTATGTTTAATGTACAGATGCAGAAAAATCTTAGCAACAGAAAAAATGTAAAAGTCTGGAGTCTTAGTCTGTGTGTTTGTGCTGAAGAAAACTCGGGTCTGAACTTTATACTTGACAAATGCTTCGTGTGACTGGCTGTCTGCGTGTTCACGCACATGTTTGTATTTGTGGATCAGCTGCAACGAGCGAGCTCCATTTGTCTTAAAGTCATCCAGATTAAAGTGTTGTGATGTCAGAGCTTCTCATTTGCTCTTTTCATCAACACGTTCACCATAAATAGACAATGTTAGATTATGGATTAGCACTGTTCTCTGAAGATTTTAAAAGGTGCCCTGTGGAGTTTTGTTGTGCATAATTTTAGGTGTTTAAAAGCTTCTGGTTTATACTAATCATTCTCAGCATCCCCCTTTTCTGCTTTGTTGGTGCATTGCCCAAATTGCTGGTGCATTCTGGCGTGTTGGCTCTACCAGCTGTCAGCCAAAGGGAGGATGAAAGTGAGTTATCATAAATGCATGAAACACACATGTTTAATACCAGCATCAGTGTTAAAAGTGGTCAAAAATCTCCACAGGGTATCTTTATTGCAGACACATTAGTAAAATAAATTACATTCTGGTGAAGAAAATTATATTTTTATGTATAATAAAGAAAAATTAACTGATTTTAAGACAAATAATTTGTGTAATCATTTAAATATGTAGTTTTTTTTTCAAAATGGTGCTACTTGCCTCAGGGTAAGACCTCTCACTAACAGACGTGTACGTAGAGAAATAGGATTTTGTTTTTAGGCTGTAGATGGCTGTGTTTGTGAATAAACCTCTTAAAGTCACAATGAAACATTTAAATTACAATGATCTGACAAAAAAGGCAAAGAGTTCATTTCAGTCTGTGGCTGTTGTTTTAATTTTAATATTTACACATTAGATATTGAGTCTTAGTTATTTTACAATCTCATTTAGTGCTGAGTGCTCCATACTAAACTCAGTAAAGCTGCACAATAACAAATGTTACATAAATAAAATAGAGCACTGTGCTTTACTATGAAAAACGTATAATTATCACAAAGTTAAAAATAGAGTAAAATTAAATATTTTGCAGCTCTGCGTGTTAAATTTGACTGTGACTTAAAGACGGTCGATGAGGTAAAAACTTGTGAAAGTTGTTAGAGTGACGACAAGCCTCCTCCAGTGCGATGGAGATGAAGAGGACAGTGATCTGTGAGGTCAAAGGTAAAGATGCACAGTAGGGATTTATTTGAGTGTAATGCATGGCAGGCAGTCCAACATTTATTTTTCTAGCTTGCTTTATTGACCTGCTTGGATTCAGCAGCTCTTTTATTGATGGGCTTTCTAACGCGTGTTGGAGCTGCTGATTGTTGCAGGTACAGCTTCAGACCTGCCAACAACCTCGATCTGAAGCAGTGTTACCCTCACACGAACCGACGCTACACAGCAAGACCACAAAGAAAAACTGCTCTGAATTTCCACCCCCCCAAAAAAAGAAACAAAAAAACAAAACTTACTAAACTGAATTCAGTCCTTTTATTTTCACATCTCCATCTGGGTACTTCCGAGCGTAGCTTACTGTTTCATAATAAAACCAAACTGTGACGTGTGTGTCTTTATTACTGTGATTTTGTTATCACTGATCTTTTATTTAACGTGAAGCACTTTTAACTGTTTTTTCCTTCTTACATGAAGCTTGCTGTATTGCCACCCTGCAAGGTGCTAAAAAATAAAGTTAATCTGAATTAATGTTTCTCAACATGCAATTTTTCCTTGCCCACAGATTTGTTCTAGCTTGGGACATCACTGAGTCTTGGAGTCATTTGTTATCATGCAATGAACTGAATGAAGAAAGAGACACGCCTGCATGCCATTAAGGATCAGCGGTGATATTCAGCCTCAGAATAACAGAGGAATTTAATACAGAGATGAAATATATGAACTGATTTAAACTTAAGTGTATCAGACCTCTCTGAGGGACAAGCTCACAATAACAGTTCCATCTTAAATCATGTGCACACTCAACCAGTTTCTGCCTCCCACGACTCCTCCCTTTACACACATTAACACACTTATATACTTCAGCTTGTAAGATGGCTAAATTCCATTTTATTTATATAGCACCAAATCACAACAAACAGTCGCCTCAAGGCGCTTTGTATTGTGGGTAAAGACCCTACAATAACACAGAGAAAACCCAACAGTCAAAACGACCCCCTATGAGGAAGCACTTGGTGACAGTGGGAAGGAAAATCTCCCTTTTAACAAGAAGAAACCGCAGGCCCGATGCACTGATTGTTTCTATTCATTCACCTCTTTTACTCTGTTTATACTTCACTCTGCATTTAATCATTATTATTAATCTCTGTCTCTCTTCCACAGCATGTCTTTTGTCCTGTCTCTCTCCCCTCAGCCCCAACCAGTCGCAGCAGATGACTGCCCCTCCCTGAGCCTGGTTCTGCTGGAGGTTTCTTCCTGTTAGAAGGGAGTTTTTCCTTCCCACTGTCACCAAGTTCTCACTGTTCTACTTCCTGTCTGTGGTCTTACCAGACTTTCCGTTGGTGAACTCTTCATTCTCGTCATCTACAGAAATCTTCTCATATTTTCCGTGTCCGGTGACAACAAATTTGTACTTTTTATTAGCTGCTGAGCTCTGAGAAGAAAAAAAAAAAAGTCATTTTAAAATCTCCTGTGAGCACCTTTCTAATGCCACAGAGTACAATTTATCACATTGGACAGCAATGGAAATTAAAGGAAGGAATTTCATATTATTTCATATAATCTCTAAGATTAGAAAACAAAGATTACTTTTTTAAATCCTTTCCCTGTGTTGCATAGACCAAACAACACATCAGATTAAAACATTAGAAACAAAAAAAAGTGAGTAAATGCAAACAAATGTGCTTTGCTTTCTATTTAAGACTGTCCTGTACTTGCTTTGTGTGTTTGTACCTTTGCTTGTTGCCCTGGCCTCCCTGACGAGTCTCCAATGATCTCCCACATGTTCTTCTTCTGCATCACATCTCCGGGCCTCACATCCTGACAAATTCATCGATAACCAGAGGAGAAAGGTTTCTATCTAAGCTCAACAAACAGATTTTCTGCACACACAGAGGTACCAGGTGCATAGACACACCTTTGTTTTGTAAAAAAACAAAAAAAACCTGCTCAGGAACATGAACTCAGGTGTGTGGATGAAGTCAAGCTGCTCTTCAGTACTCCACTTACATAAAAAAGAAATAAAAGCAGGCTTTTGTCTCCGTAGTTTTATTTAGTTCCTAAATATTTCATCGTTCTTGTGGATTGTTTTCTGATAAAATAGATGAAGAGTAACCCTGTTCTAAAGTTGTATCCAACTTTGCCACTAGGGGGAAACCTGACGGCAGACTGCACCTGAACAAATCTCTGTGAGGTCAGTTAATACAGAGGACACACACACACACACAGTTAATGGTGAGGTGGAGCTGCCTGTCACAGCTCAGAGTTCATAGAAACGTTCTGCTGTGACATTTTGAATACATGAAGCCACAGAATCACTCTGAAACCACAGCGAGAACACGCTGGAGTGTATGTGACTTACAGCGGGTCTGTTGCTCAGCTGTCTGCTGCCGTCTGATGGGCCTTTCACCCACTGATTGATCAGAGTGGCCACGCCCACCTTCAGACCCTCAGCGTCCTGATTGTTGAAGAACAGAAAGGAGGAGATGTTTCAGCATCAGCCTGCCACGTGCTCACCGTTCAGGTCAGTTTTCATGTTTTCTATTTCATTACAGCAAAATAATTTTAACAGTTATATGAAGCACTCATTGCTCAGGTGGTGGTTTAGAGAGCTTCATGTCCTTCTCTGTGAGGGCCAAAATATGCCTCAATGAAAGGAAGATATGAATATGACATTAAACACATTAAATCATTTATACAGTAATATATTATCAACACAATTAAAAGGAGGAGGAGAAGAAGGTGGTAATTAAAAGGTGAAAAAAACATTTAAAAAAAATCTAAAGACATTTTTCATTGAGATTACATTTTTAAAAATCCATCCATTCATCTTCTTCCACATATGAAATTGTTACATTTTTTAAATATAAAATTTAGTTAAGGAAATCAAAGAGTTTTTTCAAACTGATTAATTAAATAATTATTTACATAATATTGTAAAAGAAGAATTAAAAACGATTATTTAATTTTGTCATTTCCACTCTGGCAGTTATGCTGCATTTTCAGAGATGGAAATTTGTGTAATTAAATTATATTTCAGTACAGGCAGTGCTGGACCTCCATACCAAACCCCATTGTAATGTTCCATAATTTGTGCTTGGTAATCATTATTTCCTTATTTCACTTTTCTCAGCAGGCCATGAAGACAACAGCAAAGCTTGGACAAATTATTTGGAGCACACAACCGCGCACAACCGCTGTTTCACTCCACAGGCGCCTGTTTGACTGCTCACGTCAGAGAGCTCCAATAAACCAGAACATATGAAACAGGTGAGCATCAGATCTGCTGCCAGGACTGAAAATACACCCGCCAGGTTTTAGCAGTGAGGTCAGACAAAGAGGACCATCAAACAGGCTTTGAACGGTTAACATTGGAAATCATCTGCCCCAAGATGAAGCACATGGGAAAAAAAAACAGGATCAGGTAATAAAAAACACATTTGGTTCTAATGTGCAGTGTTTTAATGTGAACTTCATGCTCATCTTTAAACCTCCTCCTGATAACCCATTAAACCTATGAAAGCTACATTTTAGCCCAAGGTGACAGCAGACAGCTTATGTAGGACTGCTTTTTCACATTTGTGCAATATTTATAAAATTAGAAACATCCTTTCTCAGACTGATGCTAAAAAGCTAATTCATTTATTACTTCTAGGCTGGACTACTGTAATTCATTATTATCAGGCTGTCCTAAAAGCTCCCTGAAAAGCCTTCAGCTGATCCAAAATGCTGCAGCTAGAGTACTGACAGGGACTAGAAAGAGAGAGCAGATTTCTCCCATATTGGCTTCTCTTCATTGGCTCCCTGTTAAATCTAGAATAGAATTTAAAATCCTTCTCCTCACATACAAGGTCTTGAATAATCAGGCCCCATCTTATCTCAAAGACCTCATAGTACCGTATCACCCCAATAGAGCACTTTGTTCTCAGACTGCTGGCTTACTTGTGGTTCCTAGGATACTTAAAAGTAGAATGGGAGGCAGAGCCTTCAGCTTTCAGGCCCCTCATCTGTGGAACCAGCTCCCAGCTTGGATTCAGGAGACAGACACCCATAATGCACTGTTTCTTCTCATTAACCTCTTTTTACTATTTTTATACCCCACTCTGTATTTAATTATTATTAATCTCTGCCTCTCTTCCACAGCATGTCTTTTGTCCTGTCTCTCCCCCCTCGGCCCCAGCCGGTCACAGCAGATGACTGCCCCTCCCCGAGCCTGGCTATATAAATAAAACTGAACTGAATTGAAAAATAAACTCTTTCATGCACAGAATTAAAGGACAGTAGTTTTGCATTCATTTGCATGCCTGTAGCATGAAGCAGATACCTAAAGGTACCCCGTATTTCCTCTCACCTTGCAGGTGGCTCCCTTGCTGGGACTCTGGCTCCAGGCCTCTCCGGCCTCAAACAGGTTCTTCTTGGAGGCGACGACCTCAGGTGAGTGGGGCAGGTCACTCAGTGAGCCCTTCGCTGCCCGAGCCTCCTGAGAGTTCTGCACAAAGACAATCCTCAGGGTTAGTAGCAAGTGGCAGCATCCAGGGCTGATAAGGTCCCGATACATAAAACCATAGCATTTAAAGAGGGTGCACTTTGTTTTAATCCTCATTGTGTGCTGTGTTAATGCAGTCCATCAATAGTTAACCAACTTTTCCTAGCATGAACTGATAGCTTAGAACTCCAACCATCTAATCCAAATCCCATCACTTCTGGTTCCAAACACCAACATGGTGGTGGCCAAAATGTTTTATATTGAAACCAGCGGGTGGTGGCCATGTCCAGCTTTTATATTCTGTCTGTGGTTGGAGCTGCGTATGCCAATGATGCCAGGGCACGGCAAATATCAAAACTCAGCCTTAGACTGACTCACATCAACAAAAATCTCTTAACTTCTGTCTCCAGAAATACTACGATCGCATACAACTTTAACTTTCTTCAACAACAAGCAAGCAGAAAAGCAAGAGATTAAAAAATGAAAACACTAAAATATTTTAGATGTATTAACTCTGTTCCTGCTTTATAAATGGCAGTGATTCTAGAAAATGAAAGACCTGCTAGAACACCATCCATGCTCCTTTGCTGTTGTACTGAAAGTACATTATCAGCATACTCAAACTGACAGATGATGAAGAGCTGCAAAGAGCTTCTGAATTCAAATATTTGTGTTTTCACTTGTTTTAAAACTGTAATTATAAAATGCAGAAAGAATCAAGGTGCAAAATAATAATTTTGACAAAGTTCAGTAAAGTAAACCTTCCGTAAAGACAAACACGGTACAAGAATAAAGAAAATAGCAAAAACAAAGTTTAAAAGTGTTACACCAACAACATTAGCTGAATATCGGCATAGATTGTCTCCCATACATTCAATATTCAAATTGTGGTTTATATAAACACCACAATTTAGGCTGATTCATGGGAATCACAGATGCCATCTCTACCTAATGGATTGATGGTGCGAATATTCTCTCTCCTTCAAACCTTTAATTTATGTTCTTTATTTTGTTTAAACCTGTTTTTGTGCTCCATAAATAAAAGTGCTGAGTTAACCTCAGGTTATGCAGCAGACTATAAATCATCATGGGAACTGCCTGAGGTGAAAAGGAAAACATGGAGTGGAAAGATAAAAATAAAGAGCTGTGAATGCCGGGTTTTCCTGTCACATATCCAGCTTACATGCAGAGCTGAAAAGATGTGGCGGTGATGTAATCGCCAGGTGCAGCAGTGGTTTGTGACCACAGCACAAAACGGGTCAGAGCAGCTGCTGTCGCCCCCAGCTGGGTCCAAACAATGCGAGTGCAAAGGTTCAAACCTGCAGCAGAGCAAACGGCAGGCACTTCTCACCGCAGGAAGCACCCGAGGGTGTGCGGAGAATTTAAATCAAAGGAAGGAAGCAACTGCTGCACAAAAATCCAAATCAAAAATCATCCTGATCATTCAAAGCTTTCCGGATCATGTACTGAGATAATTTCAGTGACTTCACGACCGTTTCTTTCACTGTCAGCCTCAAGACTATCGTTACATCATAAACTTCACCAACAGAAAGAATAATGTGTCTGCTGTTGGTCGTTGAGCGTAATGAACACTGCAGTGAGGCAGTCTGCCAGCAGATGCGAGACCGACAGGATGTGATAGTGATCTGCGGGCAGGAGGAGAGGGGGGGCCGTGATGAACGCATTCATCAGTGCTCCCTCTGTGTCCACGTGTCGCTGTACGAGTCACGAGTGGATGCGGTTACATCGCATCTCCCAGAAACGTGAGTGTGGGCTTCAAATTCTTTGAAGGTGAAGCTCTGGTTTGAGGCTACGAATAATGGAGTCATGGGAGGGAGGGGTGTGGGTGTGTGTGTGTGTGTCTGACCTCCACAGCGTGGGCGTACTGCTCCAGCTTGTCATCAATCTTGGATGTCAGGACGAGAGGCTGCGTCTTCTTGAAGCTGTTACTGAGTCACACAAAGCAGCAAGAAAGTGAACCCAGTTAAAACCAGTTAGAGAGACAGAGTCCACGTCACAGTAACCTGAGACATTTCTCCTTTAAATTCCAAAATAAACCATGACGCAGAACCTCACGAAACTCTAAACTGAATCTTTGTGAGCCATCCAGCTGATCCAGGTCACAGGGGCAGCAGTCTAAGCAGAGATGCCAAGACCTCCCAATCCAGCAGAGAGAAATCATCTCCCCAGTGTGTCTGCTGACTTACCTAGGGTCTCCCCCCATTTGGACTTACCTGAAACCCCTCACCTACAGTTGGAGGTGTTCCCTCATTTGTGAATAACACCTTCCTAATCCAGAGTGAGCACTCCACCCTTTTCCAACTGAGATCTGTGTGTTAACCTTGGGGGTGCTCATTCTTGATGGAACTGTGCCTGACGGTAACGTTTGTTTGCTTTGGTACATTTATGGTCCCAGAGTCTCAGCACCTCCATGCCCCCGTTTTCTGAATTGAATCTTAGGCCAGCCTGAGACTTCATGGAAATATGACATGTGAATGTGACCAATCAAAACATTCTAATTTGATTTTTTTGTAGATCTCAGGATTGTGTTCACGGTTCACCTGATTATTTTAGAGCAGCATAAAGTTTCTGTGTCTGTTTTCACAGCTTCAGTTTTCCATGTTCACACTACAGTCAGACCAGCTGGGCTCCAGGGACCGACTCACGCCTGGGTTTGTGGTCGATTAAATTAAAGACTGAAAGCTTTGGGGTCTTGTGGTGTTTGCAGATCCAGGAGGGTTTCACTGGCCCTCCATTTTTGGTTTTCCAGCTTCAGAAAAAAGCTCTGATGTCAATCCCTCACGCACGGAGAAGAAACCTCGTTAATCATCTGAATCCTTCACTTTGACATGTCTTAGGTGGCGCCGTGGAGCCACGCCTGCTTTTAAAAGGTGGTTTCACCTGAGGGTGTCGTGCCTGATGGAGGGGAAAATGCAGCTGAGATAACCTCGGAGCCGAGGAAGACGTCAGTGTTACCTGCAGCTGTAAGAGTCCAAAGAGGGAAAGTTTTCCCCTGTCAGGAAGTCCAGTCGTTACGTTCATGTTTCAGTTGTGCATAGAAGGAAAAAATGTTACTCAAGCAAAGTAAAAAAGTTACATGTACTTGAGATTTGTTGCAGATCTGTTCAGGAAAGCACAGGTTTGGTTTCAACTTTTTCCATTTCTTCATAAAAGTTATATAAATATGGTGCTATGGTATAGTTAGGGTAAAACTTATAAAGTATGAACTTTTACAAAGCAAAGAATCAAATTAAAATGAGCCAATTAATAACGAAAATCATCGTTGCAGTATTATTGTGCTGCTCAAACATTGATAATAATGTAATGATATTAAATTCAGAGACTGCCCCAGCCCAGGAAACAGCCTGGTTATGTTTTCTGTTTTTACAAGCTAAATGACCTCAGTCTGTTCCGTCTGCACCCTGGACTGAGAAACTTGCTGACATGTAAAAGGGTCTTTGTGAGCCCTTTCGGTAGCTTTGCTACCTAACCCTAACCTCTGCACTGTGCATTTAAAGGTAGCACTGTACTGTGCAGGTATTAACGCCGCAGGAGTCAAAGGTTCAGCTGCCCAATGCCATCACGCCTCCTCTGAACATGTTCCTGAGGCAGTTGTCTTAAAATCAAAGCAGAAACGTTCCTCCTGCTCAGAGCTGATAATTTCCTGCTGCAGACTGCCTGGAGCCCCCATACCTCACTAACCACCAGAGACAACACAGCCGCCTGCATCTGGACGGAGTTAAGCAGAGCCATAAATCAGGGCTGAGGAGTGCGATGTACTGAGAGAGGTGGAGAGGTCACCTCTAACACTCTCCATCAGTGTTTACCTTCAGACAGAGGAGCATTAACCCGCAGCAGGAAAGCTGAGAAAAGGAGGAGCTGAGAGTTCACTGAAGTCAGAAGGATTAGCTGCTTCTTTAGGTTTCCCTCATGTGTCTGCTTCCAGTTCAGATCGCTGCAAACTGATTAGCTGTAGCACAGCAGGCCAGAAAAATGACTCCGTTTAAAATATGTATTTTAGGTTTCTCTCTTTTGCCTGATTAAACGCACGTTCACCTTCCAGTGAAACATCATTCCAGATGCCTCTCAGATACGATATGGATTCCTCCCTGTGTGGATAAAATTTTGGAAGTGAGCTGCTGCTCCTTGGTTCACATGCTGGGATAAAGATCTGCTGATGTCTTTGGGTCTGGGAGATCCTGAAGAGAAATCGAAATCGAACGGAGGCTAAATTCAAGATGAACTCCAGCGTTCAGACGACACTCAGGTGGATTTAATCTACTCAGCAGAAGCTTCTAATCCACCTGCAGTTGTGGTCCACCTGTCAGAAATATGTTTGTGCCTCAGGCTTCCAGCAGAACATTTTGGCTGGACTGAAGGTTTCTCAGAGGGTAGTGCAGCGGAACACCAAAATACTTTGTGGAAACTCGTGCAGTTGTATCTAAAGATGGATACATCTTCATCACTGATGCAGACTTCACTAAAAACAACACAAAACTCCAATCAGCAAAAGGCGGCGGCGGCTGTGCAACAGAAGTCTAAAGCACTCAGCAGTCGAAGGAAACCTTCTAATGATTCTCAGACAGGAAGTTCTGTGTACAGCCTGGTGCAAAGTGAGGTTTTGGCATTAATGGATAGACTCCCATTAATAACTTGGCGTGTTTTTGATCATTCTGACTTCTCAACATCCACGAGGTCGATCCTGAACCACTTAGGGGTCGGGGTTAGGCTGCAGCTGCATTTTAGCCATGAGCTAAACAAGCACAGTTTCAGAAACCGGAAGACATCACACCGACTACTTCCATCTTTTATATACAGATTTATAGAAGAATCAGGACACAAAGATGAAGAAAAAGTGGGATCGACCCCACGGTGGGGACTGTGGGGGAATTTTCAAGCCTGGTGGCAGTTTCTACTCTGCACTAAATCAGCTCCACCCTGACGGAGGAGAAGCAGTACTCCATTCTTCAGATGTGCTTCACCCACTGGTTTTCAGATTTGTGGAGAAGGATTGTGTGTGTGTGTGTGTGTGTGTGTGTGTGTGTGTGTGTGTGTGTGTAGAGAGACCCAAACACACCTCAGACTTTATCAGAACTTCAAGCTGATGGGTTGAAGACATTTTAAATGGTGTTTGATTATTTCTGCACTCACCAAGCTTACATCAGATTTAAGGTTTGCTTTAAAATGTTAAACCTTTTTACATTTTGTCCTTTATTAGCAATTTTGTGTTTGTGTAAATATTCATTATATGTTGAGTTTCATATGCCAACTTGTTTAGATAAAAGGTTAAGCGAGTACCAGCCAGACTTTTTTAAACTAACTTGAACCTTTTCTCCTCATCAGTCTGCAGCTTTGCATCAGACAATACGACCGGCTGCCAGCCGTCATCCTCACATCTCATTTCCTCTGCCTGAATGTTGAAGGACATGTTTCCTTTTGATGAACAGATGCATCTGTGAATCTGATCAGCATACTGATGAAGATACTAACCTTTTCTTCAGCGAGCGGTTCAGGGACTCGGTTCTCTCTGTGATCTGAAACAGAAGAAGTCGTATGAGGTCTTTTTTCCCCTTTTGGATGAACACATGAAGTTTCCCTCCATGTCACTGGCACAGTTCAAAGTCTAAAGCTTGGCCTTAGACCTCCATGACTCTGTTCAAGACAAACAGGGCTGAGCCTGCTGGTCTTCATCAAACCACACTCAGTAGCAAAGGATGATGGAAACCTTTGGCTTTTCCATGTTTCTTTAGGTGAAATATGTTTGCTGGACTTTAACCCCGCTGTTGTGTTGTGAGACCCTCAGGACACAGAGCTAAAATAAAACTGAGACAGTTTCACTGGGTAAAGGAAGAGACCTGTGTTTGGAAGATTACTGTCAGCGAAACTTTGAGGCCTCTGGATCTTTAATCCGAGGATAAAAATGAAACTCTGCACAGCTCTGTGCTCATCTGCAGTCACCGCTCTTTTTAAGGAGACCCAAACTTTGCAGTGAAATGCCCTTCAGAGTCAAAGATCCCCTCACTGTACAGGTCACGTGCTCCTTTAATTTGTCGCTTGTATGCTGATATTTAAAGCATGTATCAGTACCAGAGAAAGCCCGGGCGGCCACGCTGTCACACGTTTGTAAAGCTTCGTTTCACTGCTTTCTGATCTTCACTCAGGGGCTGATCTTAAGGACAGCAGCAGCACTTTCTCTGACCTCAGGGGTCAAACATCAAAGAGCGCGCACACAAAACCACAGCTGAATGCTTGAAACTCAGAGCCAAGCCCTTTCAGCCTCCAGGAGTGTACCAGACCTCTACAGATCACACAATCAAATCAGAGAACATATGGGAAACATTTCATAACTGTTTCATACACAGTTACAATGACCTCTGTGAAAGCCTGTTATTCATAATTAAACCGAATGACCTCACATTTTCTTCTGGTAAAAAGCCACCAAATGTGTTTGCAACATGCAGCAAATAAAGGCGCTGAATGAGAACGTGGAGGCAAAGAACCGAAGAGACCTCCACAGTCAAAGCCCTGCAGGGAATGCCACTTCTTTCCATTTCCTCAAACATGGCTGGATTTAACTGCTAAGGGGCCTGTGGACAAAAATCAACAAGATTTATTTTTGCGACCACAGAGTCGCCCTCTGCTGGCTATTGGAAAAAATGCAGGTCGCAGGTTTCACAACTATGGCCATCTTTTATATACAGCATGCTGAGATTGTAATATGCTGGAGAAGAGCTAAACTGATCACTTTACTCTCACCTGCAATGGGTCCTCACTGCATGTTTGCATTTGGGAACTGAAAGAGCCTTTGGACCTGGAAATGGCTAATGACGTCAGCCTGGATAAATTCAGGATATCACTCTTAGAACTGTGCATAAGTGGTGCCCTTGGCACAACTTTAACTAATAAAATTTTGAATCTGTTTATGTTCACTTGAACTGAGGAAAAGAAAAAGTGCCAAAAGAAGACATGCTGACATGCATGCAGTGTCATGCACATGGATGAGGGGTCCAAAATTTCTGTTTCCATCAAACATCCAAATACAGAGCCCCAATGTCCCCAAAGTTATTATTTTTAATCTTTACTCTTCAGATTTAAAAAAAAAAAAACTGAAGTGGACTGAAGTGAGATCATAACTTGGTCCAAAAAAACAGACATTTATGGTTTACACAGTTTAACACTTGGAGTGGCGGTGAAATAACAAAACGTGCTTTTCAAAGACACGCACAGGTACACACAGGTACACACACATGCAACTTACAAGCTGAGACTGAACCCATCTGCTGAGAAGACAACACACAGTAATTGGTCACTGAGTTACATGTTTACCATCATCCTGCACGAGTCAGATAGTCAGCTAACAGTAATTCATCACCAAATGGAAGGACGGATCACCTGGAACAATCCCACTTTCCCCAGTTCCTCTTTCTGTGCACAGCTGTTCAAATGCAGCTGAAACTTTTGATCACCTAAACAGAAAACTGAATTCCCACAGCTGTCATAGTTTCTTCGGTGGACTTTTTATGCTTTTACATTTTTCTGTCTGTCTTTTTATATATATATATATATATATAAATATATAAATTGTTTTAAATGGTGGATTCTTCTTATATCAAACGTGGCCATTGTTTCCAAAACCAAAAACAAAAGAGGAAAGCATGTGCACGTGTAATCCCTGTGAGCCAAAGTTCAGGTTCAGACTGATCCAGCTTGAAGGTTACTATCAGTGGGGGCTTATAGTCCTAATATGATGATCTCAGGCACAGAGCCCCACCCACCCGTGGTTCAAGACTTTTGTTTGAACTTGGTTTGTGTTTGCAAAGAATTTCTTTAGACGTGAATACAGTCAGCGTTTGATACTTCATAGGATATAATGACAGATAACAGCGATTCGCCCCTAACCCTCTGCCAGTCCCTGGTCACTAGGGGAAAATGTGTATTACCCAACCCAGCGATGAACAGTTGCTGGATGTTGTTGTGTCTTTGGTTGTTAGCTGATTGCCAGTATTTCCTGTAATTTGCATGAAAATCTTGCCTGTAAAGATTTGACATTTACTCTGAGTCCCAGTGAAACTTAAAAAACCAGAAACACAGGACCCTTCAGGGCCTTCAAGGTAAAACTGCGCCTCACTGCTTTGGCCAACTTTTACTTGTAAAGTGGATGGCATCCACTTCCTTCACAGTTTCTCTGCATGCAAGCAGTTTGAAAGTGTCTGCAGACAAATCAGCATGTTCAATGCAAACTATGGGCAACCAAAGCAATCTCCAAAGCAACAAAAGTAGGCCTTCGGTGCAACACCGTATACGTCTTTGTGAACACTTTCAAGCTACCAACTGCCAGCAGCCAGTTGCCAACCAGGTGGGAGATACACATTTTTCCCTAGCAACTGGTGGTAGCCAGATGGGTGCTGACCAGTCTCGTGTGACTGGGGCCTAAAATCAGTTATGACAGACTCACCAGTACTGGAACAGTCAAACAAAAAAGCAGATTACAGTCATCAGGTAGCATCCGGTACTCTCTTTACCTTCTGTGTGGAAACTTTGGGGCTGAAGGGACTGAACAGCTCGTCTTCATCAACGCTGTATGTGCTCAGGCTCTTCATCCTCTCAGCTGCCTCCATCCTCCTCCTCTCGATTTCTTCCTTCATGCGTCT
Source organism: Pterophyllum scalare (assembly GCA_024447675.2). NCBI lineage: Eukaryota > Metazoa > Chordata > Actinopteri > Cichliformes > Cichlidae > Pterophyllum > Pterophyllum scalare. Next base: position 107,371 of record JAMQGT020001322.1, on the reverse strand, counting down.
CCTCTCCTCCTGGGAGTCGCATCAAAAACACTTCAGCTCCACAGCTGAAAAAACTGACAAAACACTCTTTCACATCATATGTACTCACTGATATAAAAATATGGATTCCTTAGAGTTTAATAATGGCTCCTCTTACAGCCACCTTAAAGAAAAGCTATGAGGTCAGGGTTTAGTTCAGGGTCAAAGCACTGGAGTTGATTTTGGGGATTTGAATGAACTGCTGAGTGCATCTTCACCAGGCCAGTGTGGCTCAGACATTTTACCTCTGCACAACACACAACACAAAATGAAACTTCTGTTCCACTTCACCCCAAAATAAACAGCTTTCACTTGAAGCAGAGCATCGTTTTCTGAATCCCTAACCCCCCTCCTGCAGTTGTGTAAATATCTACAGCATTCAGCTTTCTTTGAGGTGCGGTCACCTCTTCTTTGGCCAGCCGCTGCTGCTCTTCCTCCTCCCTCCGACGCTCCTCTTCCCGTCGGACCCGTCGCCTTTCCTCCCTCCTCCTCTTCAGCTCCTCCAGCTCTTGCTCAGCTTCGGCCTGTCGTTGTCTCAGTTGCTCCATCTCTTGGCTCTCCTTCTCCTGGAGGCTCCGCCGGATCTTCTCCAGACGTTGCTCCGTCTCCAGGATGGCCTCTGCCTCCTCTGGTTCCACAGCTCTTCTACACACAACACTACAGTATTATATAGAAAACACTCTGATTTAGGCCCTGGCTGTGGACCCAAAACAAGGTCCAAAAACTTTTGTCTTCAAGTACTTTTGGTCATTTTTGTCTCATTTTGTCACATAAATGATGGACCACAGCTTCAGCTTTAAAGTCAATGTAACAAAAGGTACATATTCAAGTAGGAAGAAAGGCACACATTAAAATAGCAAATGAAAGGCGTTACACACCCAGCAGATCTCTTTGTCTTGGTAATAAATGATGTCACTTCCTCATTGGCTGCGTTGCCGTTTGAGCTGCTGTGTTTTGGCTCTTGGTGAAGAAAAACCTTCGACGTGTAGGAGACTTTGACTTCCTTTCTTTTCTCCACCTGTTTATGAAAAGTTGAAAACAGATGTTTTTTAATAAACCTAATATAATTTTTTTCTCCTCTATCTGAGAGACCTGATAAATAACTTGTTACTGACATTTGTGAGTTGTGACTTACTCGCTTGGCTTGGACTTCAGAGACTTGATTCCATCCCATATTTTTATATTGATCTTTGTGTGACAGTAAAGGAAACCTTGTGGATAAGTCTTACATCTCTTCAGTGGTTCTTACAGGTCACTGTAGCTCTTAAAATTAACAGATGCCTGGGGCCTATTCTTTTCCTGGGCACTAAAGTATAACGCAGCCAAATTATCAAAGGCAAGATGGCAGAGGGGAGCTGCCATTAACGGGCGGGGCCGACAAATCAAACCTGGCCTCCAAGGCTACTCGGGCAGAGTTTTGTCAAAGGAGGCGGGATAGACATCCAGAGGTAGGCAGCTAGAAGCAGGCGAGTCTGCCTACCACCAGCTTAAACAGTTTCTGCATTGCCTGTTGGAGAACACCCCTAGGAATCAGAAACTCAGACCCTTTAAATGGAGAGTCGGTCTGGACTTCCTGTATGGGAGTAAGTGGTCCATCCACACTTACCTATCAAATGACTCGAGACTTGAACTTATCTTGAATGTCTTCAGAGTTAAGTGAATTCAGAGACCCTGAAGATTGGCTCTTCTTTCAAACTGCGTCTTGAAATGCGTTTGAACACTTCAGCATTTTTCTTGAATCATTTGAGAAAACTCAGACTGGTCTAACATGACTTTAGTCCTTACACGGCTCTGTCTCTGAATCACCACCTGATCATGGTGGAGGGGTTTGTGTGACAGTGTTCTCAGGAGCAATTTGCCCCTGGTAGTATCTTCAGAGTCAAAGTGTTCCTGGGTGAGGAGCCATGCAAGCACTATTCAAAAGACCCCTATAAAGAGACATACAAGAACCTAAGTTACATTACCCAAGACAGTGCCCTGCTCTGGAGCTAGCCCTGGGGAGAAGTCCATCAGTAAGCATCTGGTGGCCACGCCTTATTCCATGGGACAGGCCAGGCCCGAATGAGGCACCAAGGAGAGGCCGTTGGGGTTTTCTGGATCGGGAAGCAGTCTAAGGTGGAGGCCTTGGCAGCTGCCCAAACACTCGATCTACATTCCCACCCTCGCCTATGTATGGCAATGAGCTGTGGGTACTGACTGAAAGGATATGACCATGGATACAAGTGGTAGAAATGAGCTTCCTCTGGAAGGTGTCAGTCTTAAAGATAGTCTGAAGATCTCAGTCATTCAGGAGGGACTCAAAGTAGAACCACTGCTCCTCAACATCAGAAGGAAGCCAGTTAAGGTGATTCAAACATCTAGCTAGGATGCCTCCTTGGATGGCTGCTAGGTGAGGTGATTTGGGGATGTTGAAAACACACTGGAGGAGACCCCGGGGAGGGGCAGACCCAGGACACGCTGGAGAGATCATGTCTCTCAGCTAGCTTGGTAATATCTAGATGTGCCAGAAGAGCTGGCAGATGGGGAGAGGGACGTCTGGGCATCCCTGCTCAGACCGTTACACCTGCAACTCTGGCTCATAAGCAGTAGAAAATGGATGAGTGGATGGATATTTGTCCTCCATCTGAATCAAATCTCAATCCATGAGATTTATAAGATTTGATGTGACCCAACTTTGACTCACTGTAAAGGACAAAGGACTCGTCTTACTAACAGACATTTGTTCTCAGCGACTTGAGACTTGGCCTGGACTTGTAACTTAAATCTTTATTTGGACTAATATCTTTAATTATGATCTTGGACATTTCTCCTGTAATAGTCTCCACAGACAGCTCAGTTGTTCAGGGAGGAAGTCTTACCTCTGTGTTTGGCCTTTGAATCTCTTCAGTCCTCTTTGAGATCAGTTCCTCCCTCTTTCTTTGTTCCTCCTCCCTCTGTTTCTCCCTCTTTGCTCTCTCAGCTCGGATCATTTCCTCCTCACGTTCCTTCCTCCTCTCCATCTCCACCCTGTCTCTCTCTTCCTGCTCCTGCCTCTGAAGCTGGAGAGATGTGACGGAGGCCTTGGTGCTCTTTATGGGTACAGCTTTGTTTATCGTGTCGTCCTCTTCGTACTCGTCTTCGTATGCTCCCCGGCTGAGCTCCTGCAGGCGCTGCTGCCTCCGTTTCTCTCTGCGCTGAGTCCAGTCGCTGAAGCCTTCGTCCTCCTCCAGAGACTGAGAAGCATTTGGCTTCCGGCTGCTGTCGTACCTGTGGAAGAAAGCGACGGGAAAAGAGTCAGGACAGCCAAGGCCATCTGGTCCCGAGCATGTTTAACAAAACTCCAACACCGGATCATATGCTGTACCATTTGCATCCTAGTACTCAGTCTTTCAGTGTGATGCAATAAAATATGATGCAGCATCAGACAAATCTGGTTGCATTGTGCTTGAATCCTGCGGTTATCAGGCAACAAACATCCACCAAGCGGGTTCTGTTTTTCCAAATGCGTTTTTCTTGATGGAGGTGTAACTTTTAAGAAGGGGTCGTCATACTGCCTTCAGTGGGAATGGGAACTCTATGAAAAACCTAAGAAAGTGCCACCAGAATTCCTAACAGACTTACTACTCTGTAACCACTCTTTACAGCTCCGTTTTTCCATCGCTCCAGCACCCAAGTCATCAGACTAGCCGTTGGGTCCTCAGACTGGTGCCTTGGGGGATGCTCCCTCGAGCTGGACTTCCACAATTTGTGTCAAACCTCAAAACAGGGAACTCTGACAGTCTGATAGCTCATTGATTGCTGATATGAAAATAAGTTTGAACGTAAAGTAATGACATCAGTAATATCTTCAAACATCTGCAGAGATCCAGGAAAAAAACATCAAGCGCAGAATGGAAATTAGACCAAAATGTGTGACTGAAAAACATTTGGAATATTCCATCACTCCTCTGGGGAGCACCAGTGTAAACAAGACGTTTGGACTCATCATGAAACACGAGGCTGAGGTCATCCAATTCCATAAAAGTCAGCTTTTAAAACACAAATGGGCGCACTTGGATGCTGAAGTCATTCGCACGGACTCATTTCCAGTCTAGAATATTTGTCAAATCTGCAGCAGCTCAGGTGAGTCACTGAGGTACCGAGGTACCCTCCAGCTCTGCCTGCTTCCCTCCTATCACATCAGCCACAGGAGGAAATCCCAGCAGAGTGCAGCACACACTCTAATTTACTGCTATTGAATCTTTGATCTTCAATTTTGGTGTTAATTATTGAGTGCCAATTATGTGTAGTTTAAGTGGGCTTACTGCTGATTCGACAATCAGAACAGCATCTCCAGCTCAATCCTGCTGATTAAAGTAAGCATATAAAGTGTGATTTTTGTCTTCAGGAGCTGGCAGAAAGGAATTCACTCAGCATTCTCCAGATGATTAAGACGCTCGGTCAGCCAGTGGCGCCCCAGCTGTATGGGGGGAGCCTCTGCCTGAGCTCTCAGAGACTAATCTGTCCTAACGAGCGGCAGTGTTTCTGTTTCCGAACGGAGACTGCTGCCACGGAGTCAGCACCTGCACCGATTCCTCATAGGAAGGAGTCAGTTGAGGTTCTGATGCATTTTTGACAACCTTTCTGCTTTGTTTCATTAATTATGGGATTAAAGTATATATTTTGAGATGTTGTCTTTAGTAGGAGCCAGTGGGCTTGGTCAGGTAAATGTTAGATGAAAGCATCAAATATCAGCACTTCTGAACTCACTGCGGCAGGAAGTCATGCTGCAAATTTATGGAAAGGGGATTTCAAACCAGCATTACATCACCTGCATCTCACACAGAACACCTTTCAATTACAGGCTGCAGCAGTGGAGCTACCTCATACTGAGTCAGCGCAGCTGCAGCTGAGCCTGTGATGTGACGCAGGAAAAGGTGTTGGAGGTGCAAGCTATAATTAAGAGCCTGAAATTAAAAGTCAGCTGAGACACCACAAGCTTTGGCATGGATGCTTTGTAGTAGACATTCTTTGGCGGTTGTGTAATGAGAAGGCAGCTGCGTGTTTGTCTTCATGTCGATACGACAGGATGGAAGAGGTTGTTTGCGGCATTTCCCAGTGGAAACATTTGCTTTATGTAGCCAGACGTCGGTGAAAGGCCGTAAAGCAGTGAGCTGCAGGGAAATCACTGCAGAAGCAGGCTGAGCTTTGAGGTTCATAACTGGGAAACATGACGACAAGATCTATAAACTGCATTATCACCAGCAAATTTAAAAAAAAACAAACCTGCAGGCACATTTAGGAGCTTGTGCAGGAAGTCATTGGACACGAGATGAGTGAATGAATAATGTGTGCACTTAATAGCTTCCTGGGTTCTCATGACTGCAGGGAGAAGGAATTCCACCATATTTAGATTTGTCATACTTCCACGATTTAGAGAGAACGTAGCCACACAGAGCTAATACTGCTTTGAATATCCATGCACTCTCAGGTTTGCAGACTTTTACATTTTATTGGTCAGTTCGTGTGATTCTCATGTTGCAATACCTTTGAATAATAACTGAATTCATATCAGTCCTGAAGCAGGATGCAACGCCAAAAGCTTTTAGGAATCATGTCCCACCCTACCCAGAGAAAGGCTGACTGTCTGCTTTATAACGGCCGAAAATATCCAGCCAGTCGTGCTGTTGTAATGGTGAAAGCTCAGTTTGCAGCTCCGTGATGCAGACCCACCTGTGTCATTAACACAGTAACCACTTTCCTGATGAATTTACAGTCTTACTGAAGGCCACACCGTGTTCATTTTGCACATCAGAGTCAAGGAGGAGGCTAAAGCTGGGGATGATTAAATGTGGGCTTTCATAGAGGTTAACAAGTGCTCTGTCTCAGACTCTCACTCATTACGTCTGGCTTCAGCACACCCAGACAGTCATGGGGGAAAACGCTCAGCTCGAGCCTTCATAACGAGACTCCACTAACAAATGGGTGATGTCACAGAGGCCAATTTATTTTATTTTTTTAAACACATACTGTGCATCATGTACTTCTACAGGAGCTGCCTGTAAGTGAGAGGGTGTGTGTTGCAGACTGCAGCTGTTTAAAAACACACATGATGCACATATTCCAAACCAGCAGGTTCCACATGTCCAAATGCTGCATTCGGCACAAACGCCATAAACAGATTCTTTATATTTTAGTCATTCATGATGCTTTCTGTACTCACAGGTCCTCTGGCAGCATCTCGCCCTCTGGTGAGGACTCTCCCGGCACCGAGTCGCTGCTCCTCCAACGTAAAGACTCCCGAGCCCTCCGACGGCGCTCCCTCTCCACCTCCTCAGCATCCTCGATGCTCCTCTGGGCCGTCAGCCTGGTAAGAAGCGATGACTCAGTTTAAAGCCTGTAAGTAGCTTTGCACATGTACCGTAACCAGCTACGTTAGCTTCTTTACGACTTTTATATTCCTCATTATTTTATTCATCCACAACAGCAACTACATTTTGGTGCACGTGAGCAAAAACAGACACACGCCTCCCGTAAACCAGTGTTACATTTATTGTGCAACATTTACACATCTCTGATATACTCAAATGCTTGACTACTGTTTTATTCCACATGTCAGATCAAAAGTTTTCCAGCAGTATTTACTGCAATAAACTTGTAAATGTCCTCCATTTTTCATGATTTTTTTTTTGAGCAGTTAGTACTTTCCCATGTAGTATTGCTCCACATGGCGTACTTTCATCAGAGGTGGTTGGGACACATTCAGACCTTTGTCATGGATCACAGATGACCCAGATTCCTGACTCATGGCTCTCTCCCGGGCCTCCTGGATTTCTGAACAGCGAGTCTCTGAGGCGGGAGGAGGCCAGAAGAACCTCTGCCGGGCCTCGGATGAGAAACGCCGCCGCCCGTGTGTGCGCCAGACAAACATGTCAGCGCGTGTGCTCTACCTCACGTCAGCGTGACATCACCATATTTATGACAAACACTGAATCTTTCGCAATGCCTTGACTCACACCGACACTGGAAGATTTAAAGGCAGCACCTCGACTTATATGCAACAGGTAAAATAAATAAATAAATAGCACATTTTCTTTGTTTGGTAGTAAACAATAGATTGGTTACAAAATACACACACATAGAAATCCAGGCAAAGAAGACTACATATGTAGGTATGAATGTATCACAAAAATGTAACTTTAAGCTATCTTGAAATCAGAACAATCAGTAATGAATTGAAGAATCAACAAAGTATGATTTAAGTAATATCAATTAATTCCTGATGTATTGGAGCTAAAATCACAGGAGCAGCAAGTCTAATCTTTCTGAATCACTCGAACCCGTTTGGCTAACCAGTCACCGTGCTGCGGAGACAGGTCATCGATCCTGGGAGTGAAATGATGTCGTGTTTTCATCCCTGCATGGTGTGCATTAGTTTCCCTCAAAGGCTTGATGGACAGACGCGAGTGAGACAAGGATGCTGCTGCACACTCAGCAGTTCCCGTGGATCAGCGGTGTGCTTTTAACCCAAACCCAGGAGTTCATAGCGAACCAGTGTGTGAAAGCAAAAGTGAAAAGTTGGTGAAGGCAGAAAGAATGAGTGACTGGGAGAGAAAAAAATACAGCATCACCTTTTAACCATGTGCCTCATAACCAAGCTGCTGTTTATGGAGACCATGCTGCTGGGAGCAGATGCAGCGTGCTCGCCTTCATTGTTGTTGCATCAGATTTGGTAGAACTGCAGCTATAAAGTTATATAATTAATTAAGGTGTCTTTTTGCTCTTGTCCAGATTTATAGCTGAAGGCATTATAAAGAAATAATTTAAGTATTTATTATATACGGGTCAGAACTTTGTGCATGTGTTTATTCAGCTTCTCCCCCAGGAGGGCATCTGGAGGAGTGAAAGGTCAATAGGCTCCACTCAGGTGTCGAGTCACTAAGCTCACATTGGCTTCTGTGTCACTGATAGATTGCTAATGGCTCCCAGGCTTCATCTGCTCCTGCACCTCTTTTTTTTAAATGCATCTCTGACCCTTACAGACTTATTTTTGGTCTACGCTGCAGCGTCACCTCCTCCGAGATTTAGTTTACATCATCAGAACAAACTGAAGCTGCTCTTTCTTTCATCGCTGGTTTTTTTTTTTGTCACACTTTGGGAATAAAAGCTTGTTCAGATATGAAGACGAACTTGAGTAGAGACACTACTGCCGTCTTTATTAAAATCCTACAAACAGAAGCAAGCTGCAATTAAAATATTCAACATTCAGCTGTAATGAGTGGACAACCTACTCCATCTCCTGAGTGTTCACTACTGAAGTGTGTAACTTGAATCACTTGCAGCTATTGAAGTCGTAGGCGGTCTGTGACAAGACAAAGAGTAAGAAACCAATGCAATGCTGGCAGGAACCACAGGATATCGGGCTGGGTGGAAACTGGAAAGAAGCATCAGCTAAATCTGCAGACGTCACTTGAATAAGGAAACACTCTAGAAAGCGTGGACACAGATCTGGCTGGAAACTGGCCGGTCAACCTTTAGACAGAATTTCCTCAGGAGTGGGCGGAGACCAAGTGATCATGTCATTCTCTGAGGTGGTATGTGGTCACACTGGTGGCTCTGAAGAGTTTAGTGTTCCACATCAGTGGATCTTAGATCACGTCTACAGTCAGCTGTTAACCAATAAACTGTCCTGACACGCTGACCGCTGCTCCTCTCGTTTCCTCCACTTCAACATGCAGACTGTTAGTTTTCTGGGCCACGTCAGCAAAACCCCCTGCTGACCCACATCCATCTGTACACCGACCCCTCCACCCGTCCGTTCTTCCATTTCCTTTGCTCTACCCTGCCTACAGGAAGGGTGAAAAACTGACCAGAGGAAGAAGAGAGCTCATCACTACCCTGGTTCAGGACCTCTGAACCTCAGGAAGGTTTACTGTGCAGTAAAAAGGCCCAAGCTTTGTAGACTAAGAATAGGGACATCAACCTTTTGTGCCAGGGACAGAGAAATGGCAGCCTTAAAAGGGGAGGAGCTAAAACAGCTAATTTCAGACAGGTCTGAGACTAATAGGGATTATTCTGGCCTGTGAATCATGCAAAGCTACTCTAGAAAAGTCAAAGAAACACAAAAAAATAAAGGTTTGGAAATGTGCATCGGTGATGAAAAATACCAAGTCAGGATAATTATGTGCAGAATTTGATTGGCTGTATAGCTCCAACAGGTGGAAGGTTTTTGAGTAACATTGGGAAACAGAAAATTGTTGGCACAGTATCTGCAGCTATCATCGCATTGACCAATTTTAAACCAAAATGACCTCCAAACACAGAAGAACTAGTTAATAATCCTGCGTGAACCCTAAGGCGATGATGAGACCTGGCTCTGGGTGCCTTGTTGTCGGCAGTTCGGGTGTTGAAACGTGCCGAGCTTCGGCCGAGCAGAGCGCCTGAGTGAAACTCTCACCACTCTGCCCTCTCATTATGTTTGCCTTCTGCAATCAGCACTGTGGGATTCTGTCATGCTTGGCAGCTGCTCAAACAACTGATTCAGGCTAAATGATTAATCTCCATCAGAGTGTTTTTAAAGTGCCGGGATTACCGTCAGCTCTACTTCCTCCTCATCATCTGGCTTTTCAAAACCAAAATCACTTGTTCATGTTTAATCAGCGCTGCAGAGCGGAGCTCTCTCCCGGCCCCGAACCTGGCTCACAGCTTGGAGCCTGTCTGCACTCCGTCGGGATAGTTTTGCCTCTGCAGACAATTAAAACAAGTCCAGAGCGCTCGCTCTACCTCAGCAGGCATCAGACAGGTTTTTCTACCAGTCCTCGTTGTTTTTCTGTAAACTGACACCACAGGCATGACTGAGCACGTCGCTTCCCTGAACCTGGCCTCGGATAACGGTCGAAGGAGTGCCCTTGAGCCCCGGAGGCCAGCGCGATTGGCAGATTACACAACTGAGATGACAAGTCAACAAGAGGGAACTGAAGAGGACAGGTGCTTACAGTAAATACAGCAGCAGATGTGGTTCATTAAGCTTCTGAAGAACGATTCAAAACCGTTTCTTTAAAGATGGCGTCGCTTTTATTGTACAGTAAAACTCTTTCCATCCTTCTTGGTGTCACGCTTCTGGACTCTGCATTTTCAAACCTCAGCATTAGCATTTTGGGTGCCACCACATTGTTGTTTTGGAGCCAAAGGTTCCAACATGAAGACAGGCGGGTTGGTTAGTAAGCTGCATTCATAAACTGTACCGGCGCAGGAGAAGATAGCTGTTAATGTTTAATAATGTACAAATAAAATACTCAAACTTCATTCACCAAAGCTGGAGCACAAAGATCTGCACCTCACAGCAAACCGCATCATTTTTCAGATAATTCCATTAAAAATAAATACAAATGCTCCAAAAGGCGCCGACAGCACAAACATGGAGAAGAGGTGCAGTTCAGTGCTTCTGACGAGCAGACCAGGCAGCCGGCTGCACCTTAATGAAATCAAGTGTGTTACAGTCACTGCTCATCTTTGTGGCAGTGACTGTGATCATTTCTGCTGTTTGACATGTGAGTGGATGGGGACTCGTGTGCACTTCACTTTTAACCCTGAAAGGCTGCCACCTGCATGAAACAAATATCCCCCGTCTGGTGTGACTGCAGAGGAAAATTAAAATTACATCCCAAAATGCTGCACTGTTCCTTTAAGAAATAAACTGCTCCTTGTGTTTTGGAGACACAGCCGGTTGCTAACGGATTTAATAAAAGATAAAGAAACCCTAAGCTTTGTAATCACCAGCATTTGTGGCAACCAGCAGAAACACGACACACACACACACACACACACACACACACACACAGAGCCACAAACCAGATAAAAGCTTTGCCACCTGCCAACAGAGCCACTAAACCACATACTGCTACCCTCTCCCTGTCTGCACTTGTCCAGGCTTTAACTTCATTGTGCGACCATGTTTCACCAGAAAAGGAACAAAGGAGGGTTTCATTTCAGGAGAGGTGAGGTTAATGTATCAAAACCTCAGCTGCTCTTTTGTAAGCACACACGCTGTCATCAGAGGGATGACCGGCGTGAATGACATAATAACACGGTTTGCTTTCAGCCTGAAAGACCGCCAGGCTCCGTGGCACAGGCGAGGATGGTGGGAAAAGGTTTGCGTGATGAGGTCACCGCTGTGCTGAAACAAGTCAGAACAGCGGAGGGCACTGAATCACTCACGGTGAAAAAGATGCCATGTTCCCATTAAAAACGTCACAGACGGGGATCAGAGCTATTACAGGTTCATATTCACAGGGTGCTGAAAAGTTTGCAATAAAGTTAAAGGATGCTGACAGTGTTATTGTACCAAACATCTTAGGGTTTCAAACTATATTTGTCTTAAAGTGCAAGCTTTGGCTTTAATTTGAGGGGTCTAACAAAAGTGTGACGCTGCATCTGATGGACTCTGTGCAGCCCACAGATCACCTGTTCCACCTGTGCTCCTCTGTATCTGCATTTCACACAGTAACACCATCAAAACACAAATGTCACATTTGGAATTTTTTCCAGACCAGTGACTGGCCCACGTCTGTCCACAAAACAGCTGTTGGGTGAATGATCCAATTAATTAGAGGCCCTGAACATTTAAGTATTATGATTTAACTTCTCAAATTAATGTCAAGACTGCATTTGAGCTCATACTTATTCCTGTTCTGAAAGAGGTTTTGGTACGCTTATGAAAAGACCAAAAAATGTGTCGCTGTCCAAAATAATAACTGCATGTCTCAGAGACGTGTCACTGAATGTTTACCTTTACTTTGCAGCAGGCTGAATATCAGCACTCAAATACCGACTTTAGGGTACAGTTCATTTAAGCCAGCAAGGCTTGCAGGTAGATTGCATTCCACACACTGCTGGAGATTTAGTGGCTAGTTGATTTAAATCTTAGCAACTCTTCAACCAATCAACCAAGATTTCCTTGAGTTGAACCCTACAGGTGTCACATAAGGCCCGTGATCTGAGAATATGGACCTCTGTAAAATAAGTTTGCAAGGATATTAGCAGTTTTTCTAGAATCATGTTACAGATGACCAGCCAATGATGTCAAATGCTGTACTTTAGACGGGCCTCTGTAAGAGGGGTTGCACAGCCACGTAAACCATCATAATCATGTGCTTTACCCTTGAAAGACAAACTGATAGCAGTCCCAGCACTGAGCCTTGGGGCACTCCATTAACAACAGTAATCCAGTTTCAGCCGCACCCATTAACTTTCACACAGCGAGTTCCTGCTTGATGGATGGCTTTTAAAGAAACTCATGAATTATTTCAATAAAGCCTTTACACAATATTACAGCCAGGCATTAAAAACAAGCTTTTAGCTCTGTTAAACACAAGACAAGGCTGAAATAACTCAAACAGGAATTTATTTTTATTTTAAAAACTGATCTCCAGACACTGAATAATAAAGATGTGATGAGTCTAGCCCCTTTTCTGTAGTGGCATCAGGTCAAAATTCTCACATATTTTGGAAAATCCCTTTATAAGCCTTCGGTGGCCTGACGCTGAATTCTGTACAGACATTTAAAGCTCTCAAAGAATGAATTACAGCTCCTGGTTTGCCCAGAAACAGTTCTACATTCACATTCCCCTTTGGATGACCTGTAATCACTCTGGTGATCCTCTTATTTTTATTTCATCAAATTCTTAATTTTACCATTAAATCAGTACTTACAGGATAAGTGGAAGAGAATGGATGGAAATCAGTACTTAATTCTGGACCTAATGCCTTCAAACCATAAGCCTCAGCTGAGCCATATTTATGGCATGCAAAGACTAAACAGCTCCTCTGTTAAACAGTATGTTACCTTTACACCCTTACATCTTAGTCTGCTAAAGATCACTGCTATGCCTGACTACAGAGGCACTAACATATCTGCAGACTCTTGGTATTTGTATTATCTTCCAAAAACGACCCATGAAACAGGGCTGTGCTGAATTCATTTCTGGACCTGGAAGCAGGAAAACCAAAGAAATGAACTTTATGCTTCTTGTCCTTTAAACTGACTATTTCAGTGCACAGGTGCCTATATTTGCTCACCCTGATAGCAGCTCAAACATTTCTGACAGGGAAAATGTGCCTAAATATTTCTGCCTCAGAATCAGTAAAGCAAGGACACTGTGCCCGGCAAACAGACTGAAACTGCTGCATTACTTTGGAACAGGAAGCAAAGGTTTTATGTCCCGATTCAAGTGATTCAACCATCCTCGGTTCTGTTCTGCGATCTCTGCATTTAGAAAGATGAACTCAAAGACACCTGGACCTGCAGAGGTATTTAAGAAAAAGCTTCTTTGGTTCAAAATGAATGATCTTTTCTAAGGGTTTTCAAGAAGCCCACAGAAAGAGGCGCAGCTTTGAAAGCACTTCAAGATGACAGATTCTTCACAGTGGTCTGTTTCGATTGGTTAGCGTTGGTTAGCTGATGGAGCAAAGCGCCAACCGAAAAGCAAAGAAAAAGGAACAGAGAAGCTAGATTCCCATGTTGCAGTAAAAAAAACAAAAAAAACTGAGCACATCAGATCCAGCATCAATCACCCTCAGACACAAATAGTCTGGACTAGAACCCCAGCAGCATCCCAGAGGCAGTAATCACCATGTTATGGCTGGATGTCTGGGTGTCCAACCCCCCAAACAGACCACTTATCCCTGAAGTCTGGGAATCCTGCAGGTTTGATTGCACACAGGCTTTAACGGAGAGGATGAGTGAGAAACCTGCCGTCAGAAAACTGCAAGCAAAAGTTTGTCTCTGCAGACTTCAAATATTCAGTAAACACAGATCAACAGAAAGTCATAGAACAGAGTAAAGAGAATCTTCTGTGATCGCTCCATGAGAATCCAAACAAACCAAAATCCCCCAAATGCAGCGAGGGCACCTTCCCCCAGACAAACAAACTGTCCTCCTTGCATCTGAAGCTTTATTTTATATTAAAGAGGCAGAAAACGAGAGGGCAAAGATCAGCGACCTGAAACGTCTCCTGAGAGCAGAGAATCTGGGAAAGTGTGAAACTGTCAGGGTGGACTAACAAGTCAGGTCGTAAAACTATAACATGTATGCTTATTAATTAAAAGGTTACCTGATGCTCTCCCCCATCTCTGAATGTCTACCTTAAAATGTTAACCGATGCAAATCACAGTGAAATGGTGCCAGTATTTCTATTTCTATTTTCAGTGTTGAATATCATTCATTGCTCATGATGGTCTAATAGTGCCTTTGCAGCTGTGGTGGATGATCACGTCCTTATTCTGTTAGTCCACTGTGAGTGTGCTCAGTTTGAGGGTATTTTCATCGGCCATATACTGAATATCAAAAAGGGAAAAACTAAAACCAAAGTGGGAATCTCATCTAAGTGATGGTGCAAACTGCTCAAACCTAAATTTACTGGGTGCAACTAATGAGCTGAAAAAACAGATGTGCTGCGTGTGAGCGCAGATAACAGGAAGAGAGATGTTTTCGGTGCCTGGGTTTTTAGGCCATCACGTCATGTTTACTGAAGTGAGACAGATAAAAAGCTGTCATCTGTTCTCAGAGATACGACCCCCAGAAACAGGAAGCCCGGCTGTGTTTACTTTCCCTGCATCCCTTTAATGAGGACAACCTGCAGAGGGGAGGGTGGGTTCAGGGCCCCCATCACTCAGCAGCTCACTCCACCCCACCTCCCCCCCCCAGACACATTCCTCGCTCTCTTGTCTCCCTGCATCGTAAACACTCAGGAAACCTACCCATGTGTGGGGGATTCAAAGGTCAGAGGTCGCTCGAGCTGTTTTGAAGCAGGTATGCCTCCTGGATGACATCACCGCTGCGGGCTGAGCCAGACATCACCAGGCTGGCGGGGGTGGGGGGGTGTTTTGTCTCCCACGCAGAGCTGATTAAAAACAGATCGCCTCTCCTGCACGCCTGCCTGCCTTGACCTGCTGCAACGATCTGAGCTCACGCTGATAATATTCGGAGTTTGCGTTTATGTCCAAGTCTGCCTCGGTGTCAAACCAGCCTCTGAAATCATACCATAGTAACCTGCTCCACCCATCAGCCCAGGTGGAGGACAAACCCCAAATATTTCCCTCCCCTCGATGACAGTGTGCCATCAAGCTGCATGTCCCCCCCCCTTCTGTCTTCATGCAGAGTATGCATCAGACCCACGGTCCCCCTAAAATACCTCAGGTGCTTTCTGGCCAACACATACAGGTATTTTTAGGATGAAGGGTTTTCTGTGAGTTGTGACCTTTGAACATACAAATGAGTTGCATGCCACTGGAAAGGAGACATTAAGGAAATGCAGCATTCAAAGCTTTGAGCTTGTAACTGATTGGCCAGCATGGGTTCAGGGTTATGTCACCGCCTGTTGGTTTGACATGCTGTTCACCGTCCTTCAGTTGTGTTTGTGTTTCCACGCAAAGATTTGATGTTAAAACAGTGCTTATCTTTACATAACAAACAAGGAAACGACAGCATTAATTATTGGAACTGTAACATCAGTTTACAAACTGCAGGTCAGATTTTGAGGAGGTTTTTCCTGAAGTTTGAGGTTTTTAAATTCTTCTATTTAGGAGGAAACATTTTAAGAGGCACTTTGGTGTTGTGCAAACAAGCTCTCCACCACTGCGCTCACTGAAATGAGCACACAGACAGCTTTCAGTTTTCAAAACTGAACCCACTGCAGAAGTGCCTTAAACCCGATTTCATCCTCTGGATGTAAACAGCCGTCGGCCCCCTTTCACTGTGACCTCAGTAAACGCTTCCACTTCACATCGAATAAAGCAAAAAGTTTGTTTTGAAATTTAAGGTCATTATCAGGGTCAAAAAGAAAGATCATCCAGGGCGTGGTGATTGGCTGGAGACTTGTCAGTCACGAGTCATCAGCCAATGAGTGCGAGGTGTGCTCAGTTTCTCTGTCACATCCACCCTTCACACGTTCATCCTGTTTCAAAATCTCCAAGATGCAGTGATGTCATAACATGACATCACCAACCAGTGTGTGATGTCATGCTCTACGTCTGTCTTTTATATACAGTCACTGAGTGAACTACCACTGAGCAGTGTCACAGGTCTACAAATCCAAGATTAATCCTCCTCCGTTGCAGCTACCGTTTTCAAGGTCAATAATGGACTCGTATGAAGTTTTATGATAAGGGGCTGAAACTATCAGTGAGTGATAAACTGTTTCTTTATCCTGAACACAAAGAGGTTCAGTTTAAGATGGCACACAGGAGGGTAAAGACTTCAATGATTGTTGAAATAGTTGCCAAATAATGCTCAGCTGATCTAAACTAAATGATGAACTTTTCCATGAGTATCGACTTGAGCTCATTTGAATATTTAGGAATTCCTGAAAATGACGTGATAACTTTTTAAATGATTATAAACCAAACAAAAGGAGGAGAAACGGGGAAGACAGTAAGTTTAAAGTTGACTAAAAGAAATGTGTGAGCAGTCGGGATGAAAGTAGCCTCTTTAATAACGGCGCACACAAACATGTCCTGTGAATCTGAGTCTGAGCTGCAGTCTTTCTGCTGATACGTCACTGCTACTGTCAGCTCCTCCAGACTGAGCACATCTGCTGAGTGGCCTGAATCAGAGCCTCCTCCTCCAGCTGTTATCTATGCATAAACATACGCCCCGAGAGCCGTTCTCACCGTGACTCAGAGGGTTACAGCGGGCCCTCTGATTACAACACCTCCAGAGTCACCGAGACGCCACGAACGCCCACGGGCCAATCGCTCAGTACTGTCGGGACAGTCGATGACAAATGCGTGCATCGGCTTTCTCCGGAGAAATTTTGAGTCATGGGAAAGTCTCCAAATAGAAGGGAGTGTTCACACATTGACCAGGATCCTTCCCTGATCACAACAGATGCAACAAACTGAGGCTGGTGAGGAACGCATTCACTGGTTTTCCAGAGGGTTCCACCGTCTTAGATACACCACGCCAAGAGCCACACACTGGATAAATGAATCATGATTACAGGTTACAATGAAAATATCACTGCATAAATGTGACAAACATTTAAATTAGGCTCCACGTTGCCAGTTATCAGATATGAAGTACGGGATGAAAGACCTTGCTTTCAGTTGTGCTTGTGAGTCTCAGCTCTCACTGAGACCAGTTCTGCTCTCAGGATGCTGGGAGCTGGACTGAGATGGTCCACAGGCCCTCAGTATTTTGCCCATGTGTGATCTAACAAGTATCCACTTATGATGTGTGGGATTTGACCCACTCATGGCATTAAATCATAAATATGTGTTCTCAAAATCTGCAGCATTCAAGCTGTGGTTAACAGGAAGGGATGAACAAGAGAACGAGACGTTGCCAACAGACCGCCGAATGAAAGCGGACACGTAAGCTATGGTTTCTGTTTCCCCTCACCAACCAGCACATGGATGCCCCTCCCGAAGCCCGGCTCCATCAGGAGGTCTCCTCCTGCTGAGAGTTTCTCTCTGTGACAAAACGAAAACGCCTAAAGACGGCTGCTGCTGCGAACAAATGGAATCAATCACAACTGCCAGCGAACCAGTCAAATGAAACACAATGGCCGACAGTATGCAGTTGTGTTTTGTCTGAACTAACTAGTGGGTGGAAGTTTGGAAAAGTGAAAGTCCGGGAACGGGACTGAGCTGAGCTGTGGGGCCCTGGAAACAAACAGGAATATGGGTCACGGCTGCTTTGATCCCGCAGCACCGTCTCAACACATGAGGCCGTGTTACATGGCGGTGATGAGGCGCGGATGTGAAACCATGTTTTCTGGCTTCCCTCACACCTTCTGAAGGACGGTACCTCTTACTTAATGAGGACCGTCATCTGACCAGACGTGGCAAAACTGAAAGCCATGAATTTAATTCCAGCAGAAAACATCCTGAGCTGAGCGTTTGTTATCTCTGTTAAAAACCACTGAGTGGTCACACAGGACGAAAAACAAAATCCTTCCCAAAAGACAGGACGTGCCAAACAAAGGATTGACTCAGGTGACCTTTGAACTCCGACACACTTCCCTTCTCAACGAAACAGAAGCCCCAGGCGTGGAGCTCGCCTTATACCTCCACCCTTAAAGTTCGTACATTTCCTTTAATAGTGTTTTAAATGGAAAATAATAATAGAGCACAAAGCAGATTTGAATACGACTCCTTTGTTCTTTTTAGGTCTGGTGAGAGGAGGCGATTCAAAATCCCCAAATCCTCCCAAAACCCTGCATGACCCAAAACGCTCCCAGTAATCCCACTGTTCCCATTCAGACACGTTTACAGTGCGCACACACACACACACACTCTTTCTCTTTATCCTGATGTGCAGATGTGAAACACTGTGGTTTCCCCTTCACTCATGCTCCAAAACTTTAGGGGAAAACCTCACATGTCCCATTTATCGATCAAAACAGAAAAAGAAAGAAGAACTAACTGAGTGTGTGTGTGTGTTTAAATATTAACCTGATTCTGTGCGTGAAACAAACAGAAAGCAGCCAGAGGAACAGAGAGAGAGCGACCACGTACCTCATCAGGTTCTGTAAACCCTGTTTGCTGGAGTTTCTCCTCAGCAGAGCGTTGGACATGTTTCTTCTTTTCTTCTGACACTTGGAAATCTTCTTTTCTCCCTCTGGCAGAAATAAACAGACCACACCGGCCACTCAGATTAGCTTTCTTCTTTTTCCAGATCGACAGTGGAGGCAGCCGTCCGTCCTGTGGCCGTCCCGGAGCTCAGAGTGAGTGTGAGATACACTGTTAGATCCCTCACACACACACACACAGTGTTATTGTTGTATATCACACGCACAGTTCTCTCCCCTGCAGTGCTGGTTGGGAATGTCAGCAGAGCTCAGAGGGACTCCCTCCTCTCTCTCAGAGGCTGGGTTTTCAGTCATTACACTCCCCCCTCCCCACACACACACACCTCACCCCTCCCTCTGTCCTACATGTGGTTTTCATTGAAGCGCTAAAAGCAGCGGGGCCCAACATTTCTCCCTTTCTTCACTGCCTTTCCCTGTTATTCTGGGTCATGTGGTCTCCCCTGAGGGGGTATGAAAGATGATACCCTCAACACCGCACCCCCCCCCCCAAAAAAACCCACTACTGAACCATCCTCAACTCCTCCCCAACATTTCAACCCCCTCCAAATACCAAAGCAGCACACGAGCACAGAAGAAAACAAGGGATAATAATAAAGAGCGCACAAATAGCTCTGATATTGGAGACGAGCAGAGTTTTACTTATGGATGATTTTTCCCCACCCCCACCCCAAAATCCCATCTATAACAATAAGAGTATGTTTACATGTAAACATACTTGAATGTTCGAGTGCCACCAGCAACAAAAGGAAGTCTGCAGAGAGGAGGTAAGGGTGGATGTGTGGGTCAACCAGATGTTATTGAGGCATCCTTCAGTGTTGCAGTTCCATGAGTGGCCACTTGAGGCCAGCTCCAAAAGTGAGTCAACCTCCACCAACTCCAACCTGAACAACCTTACATTAGAAACATGCTCACAGCCTACAAAGGGGAACAGTTTTTGCTGCAGTCGACTGTCAGACGTTGGATTCAGAGGCACAAGTGTGGGTTTCCTCCCTGCTGTGGGAGACTGGACCACTTCTTCACAGTCCTCTGGAGGGTTTGACAACTTCTACATGCATTTTGCAGTATTGGAGTGTGACTTTGAGGCATCAGCATTACACCTGTGCCATATGTTGTCCATGAGAGCAGTGGTATAAATTTTCACGATACAGAAGTTTCATATCACAATATCACTGATATAGCAACATTGTGCACTTGCATTCCCAGGGTGTACACGTCAGCCTCTGACAATTTAGTAAAAAGGAAGCTGCTTCAACAACCTCCAACAAAGCACAGTGCTTTACAACCCCCCCCCCCGAAAGTGGAAACAAAAAACTTGTTTCACCACTTTCAGCTAAAACACACGGTTGAATACAACCAGCCTGTGAGGACGACACAGTAGCAGCTGGTGACTCTGAAGTACTCTAAAAGACCCGACAGACAGAAGCGCTCCCCTAGATTGGATGTCTGAGTTCCTCACCTCGAGGGATCTCAAAGTAGAGCAGCAGCTTCTCCTTGAAAGTGGGTGCCTCACTTTCCCAACTGGAAGAACACTCAGAACACACCCGAGAGATTATATAACTGATCTGGTGTGGGAACACCCGGGTGATTGGAATACCCCGCTGAGAATGCTGGCTGACTGCACGCAAACAGAAAATAATGCATGGATGCTGATTAGAGCACTTAGCACTAATTGGCAGGAATCCATAGAGTATAGAAGTTTAGCTTGCTAGCATTAGCCAATCACTTAGCATGCTACCCTCTTGCTTAAATATGTTTGCAGCCAAAACACTAATGCTGACGAACAGGTAATGCCCACCTTTTATATACCATATGTGCTTTATGGCCAACTGGTGAAATCTGCATTAACAGTCACCATTTGTTTCTTTGAACCACGACTGTGAGGGTCGCCTACACTAACCTACAGCCCCCTGGTCTCACAGGGTGCCTCACACCCAAGTTTTGATGGCCCTTGTACACAGGAAGTGGCATGCACTGCAGCGGCTCTGTTTAGCAAATGGTTGAAAATGTGTGCCGCGCTGGCCGCTGCATTCTCCCAGTATTAGGCTCACAGTCATTCCAACAGGTCTCTTCTTTCGTGCTGAAAGGAGAAAGCTTTGGCACTATCCCTGCTAGTGAAGAGGAGGAGGATGGCGGCAAAAAAAAAAAAAAAAGGTTGTGGGTGCATGAGGCACTGAGCTGCAGACGGCTACACGAGGAGTTCAGGCTTGTTTTCAGGTTCCAAGTGTACTTTCAACTCAACAATAATTAGCTTGACAGCCTGCTGGCGAGAGCCGGACCCAGGCTCTGTCGGATGAGGAACATTTGGCAATTTGTGAGAGGCGGGTAATTTACATGAAAATAAAATGTGACAAGCAAGCACTCCTGTTAAGTCTGCTGAACTTAGAGCAATGCGTTTAACATTAGCTGACTCAAAGCATTGGTCTGGCTAAGACTTTACTGCTCAGTATTAATAACAATTACATTTGTGGTTGTAAATTGAAAATTGCCCAGGCTATAGAAAAACAGCATTAACCTGGTTAAAGGGTGATGCAGTCAGTTTCAGTGGTGACATTAAGATAGTAGATTCCACATATGACAAAGTATGAATCTGCCAACTGGCGAGCAGGTGGGCACCTCCACCGTAGCAGACAGTCATTTAGGACAGCCTGATGCACGAATTTCTTCCCGTGTCAAA
The DNA here is from genome assembly GCA_024447675.2 of Pterophyllum scalare. Lineage (NCBI taxonomy): Eukaryota > Metazoa > Chordata > Actinopteri > Cichliformes > Cichlidae > Pterophyllum > Pterophyllum scalare. Next base: position 86,131 of record JAMQGT020001322.1, on the reverse strand, counting down.
GGCTGCTGATTGGAAGGAGACTGCTCAGGGCTGTGTGGGGGGCAATAGATGGGAAGCATGTGATGATTCAGGTTCCTAGTATTTTAATCACAAGGGAATGTTCTCCGCGTGGACTTTTCAAGGTGGAGGATACTGGAACCTTTGGGCAAAACAGCTTCCGAGTTTGGAAAAGCCCTACGGGAAGATGAGCTGGATCTCCCTGAGGATGCTCCTCCCCCTGAGCAGCTGGGGCCTGTGCCACATGTCTTGGTGGGAGATGAGGCTTTTTCCCCTCAAGTACATGTTAGAATCCTCCAAACAGGAATACTCTTTATTTTCTTAATCTTATCCTTGGTAAGACAACAGTGGCTCTGCCCAACTCTCAGACGGAGCTCTGCAGTAGCACCTCCTGGCCCACCGGAGGACATCCCTGCACTTCAGCATGCACATGGAGGGGGGCACCAACAGCTTGATGTGCTCACCTGCTGCTGCACTTCATCAGAATAAAAATAAAGTTATTTTAAGAGTCCGATTCTTATTCTTGAAGCAGCTCCAAATGGATATCTAAACATGACGAGTGTGTGGAGTTTCAGGTTATTGCATGCAAAGATTTTTTTTCCTACATCACCTGTTGGAGTAATCATTAATCTTTGTGTGTATAAACTGCTCACTAAACAATGTTTCAGCATCTGAACCAAGACAAAGTTCTGAAACATCAGAGCTGAGATTACAGGAAAGAGTGACAGATGAACACAGCGAAGCCCAAAATTATTGTCTTCCAGCAGGAAAAGACAAAAGCACATCATAAGCCAGGAAGACATTAATGGCTCTAATTTCATTGGCTCAAATAAATATTTTTAATTTTCTCTGACATTTCTCTTAGGAAAACTCAGCCCTTCATCTGCTGACTACTGAAGCACAGTCAACACCTTTCCCAAACTCATCCCTCTGTCTCCTCCACCTTTGTTTCTTGATGAGCCCTGTGAAGCCTGCGGTGCTGCAGGGGTAGCTCTGGTAGTGCAGGGTAGATGGGACACAAAGGAGATGGGAGCTCCTGGGACATATCAAGGTCTCGAAAGGCTCGTCAGTGGCCAGAGGTGCCAGATGTGCACAGGGAGCTTAAACAAACCTCAGTCAGAGTGTCAGACAGGCTAGAAGCCTCTGCTCTGCTCTGCAGCGAGTCCGCTCCCTTTTTTTTTTGCACTACACTTTTCAAGATCCCTGCCTCTCGATGGTTAGCTAAGCAGAGTTTGCTGAGAAATCGGCCTCCTCCAGATAGCAAAGACCAGCTTCACAAAAGCAGTTTATAACTGGGAGCTCCAAAGTAACAGACCACAGACTGAGGTGACCTTCTGGCATGCTTATAGGAGAGGAGAAGACAGAAATACAGACTCAGATTTCAGGACACATTGATTTTGTCTCCAGATCCCTGAAATAAAAATAAATAGAATAATAAATAACTATCTGTCCCTATGCAGTTATAAAATACACAACCTAAGATCTATTTACTGGGTCTTATAAGTTAATTCAGCTGCAGTTAATCAAGAAAGGAGGAAAGTGCATGCTTACACACACACACACACACACACACACACACACACAACTCACCAAATCATCTTTCAAGCTTGACCAAAGCAAACTGCAGCCACATGGACTGAAGATGAGCACAGAAATAAAAGCATCTGTTTCCAACTTGCTTCCTTTGTTCTCCTTCCCTCACTCCTGCAGCCTCCTGCTCAGCTTCACTAAAGGGATAATACACAAAATAAAAAAAGCACAAAACTCTTAATAGTCATTTATGAACAACTTTCAAATGTTCAACCTATAATTTGCATTGGATCGTATTAACCTGGATCACACATGCAAACGGCGGGTGGTGCGCCACAATCTGCTATTAACCACAGCAATCACACGGAGGTTTTTGGTGCAGCGCCCTGTTTGCAACCAATTGCACCAGCGACAGCCTCCAGCAACCACTCACAGCCACAGGGGGTTAGCCAAGCAGGGGTCAACCAGGCTCCAGGCCCGTGTGACTGAGCTCCAAATTAATATAATAATTTAAGACCAAACAATTAAAAATGAATTCTCTTAGACATACTGACTGCTTGTAGTGCCTTCTTCAGAAATACAAGGAAAATATGGCCTTTCAGTTCACGTATTAATGAGGAAAGATACAGTCTCAGCGATGCACTGATCTGATGCTTTCATCCCTTTATCACACTGTGTGTGTGTGTGTGTGTCTCTTGTTTTATTTGCTGTTGTGTTTTGTTTTTAGTGGTTGCCCCCCCCCCCAGCCTTGGCGATATGACTTTTTCTTGAATGGGAAAACAAATTCCTTTCTGGAAGTAATGATTCCAGGAGCAGTTCAAATCCGAACTGTGCGTCATCAAGAACTCTTCCCTCTCGGCCCTTCACAATCAATCAAACTCGGTTTTGTTCTTCGCCCGCTCCTTCAAAACACTCGCACATTCAACGTGCCGCTGTTGCTACGGTTACCTATTGAGCAAATCTTGCCCAGTGGCACGTCAGACAAAAGGGCATTCTGGGAAGTGAATCCACGGTGCGGTGGCCCCCTTCGTGCTCGAGCTCATAAAAGTGAGCAGAGCAGAGTGGCTGAGCTCGACACTCACACACTGTAAAACGCACAATACAGACGGGACAGCGTCGACCGACCGACATCTGCCGGGGTACCCGAAGGAAAAGCCTTTCCACTGAGCCAGGACAAAGACGCAGGCTCAAACATGAACAGCACCAGTTATGTGAATATCTGTGAAAGCATCTGTCCCTTCATAAACAAGCTTCGGCAGAGTGAAGCAAAGTGCGCATGAAGCGTGTCATCGTTTCCAGGTCTGAAAAATAAAGCCGTTGTGGAGCTGCCTTAAACCTGACAGCAGGGGGCAACTGTCTGGTCTCCATGTGAAGTCCATGAGAAAATGGCCCTTCATTTCTAACCTCAGTAAATACCCTGCTGATGAGTTTCTGGCTAGCACCCCCCCCCCTCAAAGAAAAGCATGTTTATAGCCAAACACAAAAATGGTTTTAGCCTCTATGAATAGTTTTCCCCTTCATAACAGCTGTATGGCTGATACGGTAAATGGACTAGTTCTTATATAGCACCTTTCTACTCTCTCTGAGCACTCAAAGTGCTGATACAGCATGTTTACATTCACCCATTCATACAAGCACTTCCAAATATAACTAAGTATAAATATAGCTGCTTTTATTGTCTAACATTCACACTCCAGCGCTTGCGTCGGAGAGCAAGCGGCCCGGAGCAGCCAGGAATCAAACTGCCAACCTTCTGGTTAGTAGGTGACCTGCTCTACCTCCTGAGCTACAGCCACCCCGATATTTATTTAAAATAAATGATTTATGTTTGAGGTGTGACACGTGACGATAGCCAGCTGGTAGGCTTCTCCTCTGCTAAGTGAACCTCTCCAGTAAGGTCACTGACTCCATAAAAGTCAACACGGGTGCAGCCAAAATGCTAATGTTAGGGTTACACACATCTTTTATATCCAGTATATGGATTATTGTCCCCCCCCTTCTGTTTTAAAACACCAAAATGGCAAAGGCAGAATCTCAGGTTCCTAACAGGACTTCAAACAACATTAAAACGGCTACATTCATCTTTTATGGCTCATTTTTATAAGAACTCTGAGGCTATAACTCACATTAAAAGAATGCATTCGTCCATGTTGTCCAGCTGTTGCTGCTGAACTAATGCAGCACAAGCGCTTACTGGAAGAAGTGGAGCCATTATTAAACTGTGGTGGGGCGTTCAAGTGTTTCCCAGCATGACGCAGTGGATTTCCCCATCAGTTTTGATCAGAATTCATGTTCTCTCTGCGAGCACGTTAGGGTTGGACCCTGGGGTGATGCTCTGTGGTAAGAGCTGCAGATTAACTCTCTGTGGTGGGGAAATGTGTTGGTAGATCTCGAATCTTTCCAGTTTCATGGCCGGAGAAAAAAGATTGTTTGCATGGGGCTCAGAGTGTTCATCAGCAGGATGCCTGGGCTGAACTTTTGTGGTTTCTGTAGAAGTAAATGATGCTGGATGATTTACACAAGTGGGGACAACCAACTGTGAGTCACACATTTGTTCTCCACAGCAAAACAGACTTTCTCCAACAAAAATATGTATAAGTAGCACTCATGTGGCTGGAAATGTTCAGCTGACTGCCACATTCATCACATCCAACATCTCCTTGCTTTTTCAGTTATCCAGTATCTTAGTGGTGCTTTGACACTGACGTGCTGTGAAAACTCCACCATCATGGAAGGAGCATTAGGAAAGCATCTTATAAATACACTCACCAGCCAAAACACAAATATCTAATCAGCCAGTAACATGGCAGCAGCTCAACACCTACACCTCATCTGTACTGGGTTTCAGCACCTTCTGCATGGACTGTGTGACCACACAGACACTCCCCAACCGTAAGCTGGGTGAACGGTGCTGTTATCAGTCTGCCGAGGGGCCGAAATGCTGCTTTCCACTCAGGTGACTCCAAACCTGCCTACGAGTCTAACACGTCACAAAGTTTGAAGATGACCCCATCATAGGAGGCAGGATTACATCCAGCAGAACGGAGGGAGATCAGAGAACCGGAGCCGAGAGAACAACCCGAACCTCAACGCAGCAAAGATGAAGGAGCTGATCCTGGACTTCGGGAGACTGAGGCCCCACATCCATCACCCCATCCTCCATCAACAGTGAGAGTGTGGAGGTTGTCCAGGAGCATCAAGTACCTCAGGGTTACCCGAAGCCATGACCTGACCTGGACCGTCAACACCACAGTGAAGCTCAAGATGTGCGCCCAGAGGCTTCACTTCCTAAGGTGCTTGAAGAGAGCACGACTCCCACACCAGCTTCTACAGGTCAGCCATCGAGTCCATCCTCACATACTGGATCTCAGTATGGTACTCTGGCTGCACTGCAGGCAACAGGAAACTCCCCAGACTAGAGGATATATGCAGGACCCGCTGCACCAGGCGGGTCACAGCCATAATCAGGGACAGCCCCCCCTGCCTTCTGGAAGGCACTGCAGGACACCGTCACTCACCATTGACTGCATGAGTGTGTTCACACTCTGATGTGATCAAGCACAGTACTTGGATAGTGAACTCACAACCACCCCCAGGTTTGACCCCAATTATAAGACCATCTCCATCTGCTTCCCCCTGAAAATCTCCAGTAACATTCATCCCTCTCAAAGTTTATGAATAACAGTAAAACATGTAAGTTTTGTGAGTGTGTCTAATGTTCCTCAAGTTTTCAGACAGTCTATGAAACAAAATCTATAGCAGCGATCCAGCCAGTACATGAAATTAGAACAGTCAGCGCAACCTGGCAACAGGCAGCGCTGTACACCCTTACCGACCTCTTTAACGTGAAACTGATCCAAAGCAGAAATTCTTATTTTCAGGTGTCGCAGTTGTTTGGTCAGCATAAACCTTTAACGTACGCTGATGAGAGCGATACTGCCATTACTAACGAAGGAAGGACAAATGATACAGGCTGTGTTGCCACAGGTTTGTTCTTTTTGGAGCATATAATCCAGTAAACCCCGCAGGCTCGGGTCTTCCTCTCAAAGTTTTCTAGGTTAAGAAAAAAAAATTAATCTCCAGCTCCTCTGGAATAAAAGCTTGCAAGTCCAGATCTGCTTTCTCACAGCACTGGAGAGATGTGGTGTTGATCCATTAGTTGCAGGGATCCCGCCAGCTCGGGGAGTGTTGACCTGCGACCCAGAGTGCGTTCCTACCTCTCTGCTATCCGGTGCCAGAGCCGCTCTCATCACCTCCCACTCAGAGCGGCTCCTCTCAGGGCTCGGCAGCGAATCTGAGATCTCCTCGCCTGACACCGAAAAAACCTACCAACCCCAGGCTGTCGTGACAGATGAGTTTAACACTGGAATTCAATCATAAGTAATCTGAGAACAGGAATCATAAGGAGCCCTGGATTTGATGCAAGAGAGATTTCATTTTCTTCAGGCTGTAACTTTTCCAAACAAAACAACACTCAGCAGAAAAATGTGCTGGGAGGTTTGAGCATATATGTTTGGGATGTTGTAGCCATCCATCCATTTTAACTGCTCCTTCAGTTTGGGGGTGTAGGGGAGCCTAGCCCAGCTGTCACGTCCCACACCGTGGACAGGTCGGCGGCCCGTCACGGAGCTAACAGAGAGAAACAATCATTCACACCTGTGGCAGGTCTTTGAAGGTGGGAGGAAGCCCGAGGCCCTGGAGAGAACCCACGCAGGCACAGGGAGAACAAACTCTACACAGAGGCCACAGGTTTGAACCCACAGCCTTCTTGCTGTGGCAGTACCAACCAGTGCTTCCTTTGGGTGGAGCTAAAGCGGAAGCCACCTCACCTGAGCTTAATGTCTCAACAGGGGTATTTTTGCTCCGCCTCCCAGCATTGGGTGTTTGATGGGAGAGCCTCTGCACAGTGCAGACAGATGATTGACAGGTGACTGGACGAACTCCTGCTCTGCAGTGGAATGTGCTCCTGAAAATATTTGTGATGAGAAACAACAGTGTGCACGTGCTGAATCTGTCTCGTTTACATCAGCAGGAACAAAGCTTTGTGTTCATTTCCAGAACATCACGCCTCATAACTAGGTGGCCACCTTGATATGGCTCTGCCTGCAGAGGTCTCTGGGACATCAAAACTCCTTGGATTGAATCACCAGTCAAATCTAATAAACACTGCTTCAAAAGTTTGGCAGCACCAACCCCAAAATGAAGTTTTACAAACTTTTTATCTTTGGAGCAACCCGCTAGCTTACTGTAAACTTATTACTCCACTTCCAACCTTGGTAATCCTCTTTGTCATGGATGCCTGGACCCTGAGCTTGAACAATTATACGAATTACTTTACTAGAGCTGAAAGAATCTGACCGTCTCGAACCCTCAGTGTTTGCTTGCTTTTACAGGTAAACCGTTATAAGCTGGGGGAATTTCAGCCTGGAAATATGAATAAATGTGGATTGAAATGGACGGAGACCTTTGACCTTTCCTCATCTGTTCTGACTGCTCCAAAAGCTTATGTGAACTGAACAACTGCATTTCTCACGCTCAAACTTTACATCACACAGACCCACATGAATGCTGGCACAAGCTGCAGAAATGATGATGAATCCTCAGAGCCACAGCAAGTCAGTGTACAGCTGTGAATGTGTGCAGGCGTCGGGGTTCAGATTCTTCACATGATTAAACCGTGGAAACACATCGGAGGAGAGCTGGCGAGGGGAAAGAGGATCTGAGGCTGACAGAGTGAACGTCTGCTGCTGGATCGTAGCAGCATTTTAAACCCTTCAGGTTTTCTGCCTGTGGTGGTAAACAAAGACGGGTTCCCATGCCAGCAGAGATCTGCTCATAATGAACCCTCTCTCAGTCAGGATGGACTGTAGAGACTCTACTTCTGCTCTCAGCATGGTGGCAAAGCTCCAGGGGGAGAAGAAGGGATTCCCTGAGCTCTCAGCTCTGGACACTGCGGGGCTCTCGTGGATGGAGGTCAAGGACAGTGAATAGGGTGGAGGACCCAAAATTTAAAAAGAAGGAACAAAAAGTTTTATTTAACCAGTAGTTGAAACACAATGTGGAGTCCATCACACTCGTGGAAACGTGGCCCAGCTCTTTACCCTTCTTGGAATTGTGGGAATTTGAGTTTCCAGGTTACATGTTTTGTAGTGCCACAGGAACACGTGGATCCGGAGCACCGTGACTTCAGCTCTATATGAGGCGAGCGCGGGGCGTCTGTACTCTCCACTCAGCCCCAACCGGTTGCAGCAGATGACTGCCCCTCCCTGAGCCTGGTTCTGCTGGAGGTTTCTTCCTGTTAAAAGGGAGTTTTTCCTTCCCACCGTCGCCAAGTGCTTGCTCATAGGGGGTCGTTTTGACTGTTGGGTTTTCTCTGTGTTATTGTAGGGTCTTTACCCACAATACAAAGCGCTTTGAGGCGACTGTTTGTTGTGATTTGGCGCTATATAAATAAAGTTGAATTGAATTGAACAACAGTCTCAGAAACATTTATCTATTCATTCCTACTCCTTTGTATGGAGGTGATCTTTATACGTCCAGTCTCATGCTCATTGATCCATGCCCCTGTCAGCGTTGGGGTCATTACTCAGAAAAAGCAACATAATCCTTTTGTCTGTCTGAAGCAATGCACGATGCAGCTTCTTCTGAATTCTATGGCAAGTAATTTGTTACATCTTATCCAGTTCAGGGATAATCTGGAGCAGTGATGGCATAGTTACCTGGAAAAGGTAACCAGATAACTAATTACTCCTTTAAAAAGTAACTTAGTTGCTTTAATGATTACTTAATTTTAGAAGTAACTAAGTTAGATTACACTTTATTAGTTACTTACAACAGCTGCCGGTGTTGTGCCATAAACTGATGGTCTGCCATAAAGTGATCCCGATGTCTCTGTGTGCTTTTATGTGTCTTTGCTTATGTTGGTAAACAGAGTGCAGTCAGCATGATTTATGAAGGGCTGATACATAACATGAAGAAATAACCTGTTTGTCAACAACCTTTGTGAGTCTGTGTTATTGTACCTCCATTATAATCAATCCACTTCAGATATCTTTATAGAACTGTGATGTTATATATGTTGTGATCTCTGCAGCCTTCTGAGACAGATTTATGTTTAAAGACATTTTTAATGTCACTGACAGTTTTTACCTTCATAAAAAATGAATATATAAAAGTCACTTTGCCAAAAACTGAGTGCAGCTTCTACCCTGTGATAGAAATGCTGTTTCTCACTCACAATGACCTGATATCATTCATGAGAGAGATGTTTGACACGTGTCACAGGTTAGAGGTCAACAAGTCATTTAAATACGGGCAATCACTTTGTGGCACAACACCGGCAGCTGTTGATGCAATTAATAAAGTAACTTGTAATCTAACTTACTTCTAACTTTAAGTAATGAGTAAAGTAACTAAGTTACTTTTTAAGGGAGTAATCAGTAATCAGATTATGACCAGCTCCTTCAGCTCTCTTCTTACTGGTTTGGACTGAAGTCCAGCTTTGGTTGTTTGGTGCTGGGGGGCCTCCTGCATTAGCCCAGCTCTGCTTCTCCACCTGGTGGACTCGCTCTGTAACTGCGCCGTGACTCCAGGTGTTCCTTCAAACCTGACGTAGTTTCTGAAGCTAGAGAGCACTTTGTCCCAGCACAGATTGCACAACTGACCTTGATGTTGTCATCTTTAGCTGACACAGACTCACAATAGTGCCTGTATTTCAGATAGAAAACGCGCCTCTCTCTCCTCCCTCCATTGTTTAGTTTGTGTGTCTGTGTGCTGTTACTGTCATCATGAAAACTGAACGCAACTGTCGCATCGGTCTGACGTCACTCCCCGAGACGCAAGAAGAAAGCAACAATATATCTTTATACTGAGGAAGATGACAAAAAAGTAACGCACAGTCACCTGGATAAATAACTAATCTGATTACTGGACTGCAAATAGTAACGCGTTAGATTACTCGTTACCGAGAAAAAGTAGTCAGATTAAAGCAACGCGTTACTGACATCACTGGTCTGGAGTCTATCTCAGCTATCAGAGGGCGACTGTCACTGGACTCGTTAGGTGACTTTTGCAGGACTCTGTCAGAGACTCAGTGTCACATAAATGCTGGGGGGGGGGCACTGTGAAGACTGGAGAAGAAGCAGGTGAGCCATTCTACACGTAAAAACTGGAAATGTACCAATCTAAATGTTTTCCAGTTCCAATACGATGCCTTGGTAAGAAACAGCACTGCACTGAGGAGTGCTGCCAACTACTCACCTGAGCTCCTACACTGCAGCAAACTGGTGAAACCTACACTCTGGCCCCAGAACCTTTACAAGTGTGGGAGACCTCAGCAAGGATGCCAAGCTTCCATCTCACTGGAAATATCAAAGTAAATGGAGACAGATTTGGTTTTAAAGTAAAGTAAAATGACAACTTAAGAAAATAAAGCAAAGCTGAGATCCAGCACAATGCTACACACAGGCTCACAGGCCTTAACCACACTGGGACTCTGCATACAGGCTGTTCATCAAAGCTGAAGCAAAAGGCTGTCAAATCAATCTGGACGTATTACAGGCTGACTCAGGCATGTTAAATGATTTCTTTGAACTACATACCTGGAAAGGAACACTAGAAATAAAGATGCCAGGTGTCCGAGAGTGACGAGACGGAGGTCACAGGTGCCTCACATTATCAGGCCCTGATTGGGGAAGGACTTAGGACTGAGGCTGCGTTCGCCAAAGCGAGCTCATGGCAGCATATTCAACTACACGAGGCAGCGTTCCCCACCACAAACACCAGATCAACAAGCCAGTGCGTCTGTCTGTGAGGCTTTTCTTTCTTGGTTTTCCAAATGTGCATTTCAGCTCAGACCCCACACAACTCAAACCCAGGACTCACTGATCAATTAGGAAAGTCTGATAGCATCAAAATACTTTTTATTGTGTTTTGGTGACATGGACCTGGCTTGTTCGGCCCTTTAGCTCCTCTTGCGTTGAGAACTGACTGATTCAGTGATATGTACAAATCCACAGAAAACCGGAGGTCGTAAATTCAAACTGTTTGCATGTTCTCTTTTTGTTCACTCATGCAAGCTCCGGGCTTTTATGAGTGTTAGTCAGGACGGCTTTTACTGCACTGCAGTTATTTTGCAGACCCCACGTATGAGAGTGGTGAGAGAGCATTCAGGTAGAGGAATGCAGCCTCATTAAAGCCATACAAAGTGGGAATGATGCATTCCTGCTGAGTGAGGTAGCGATACACCGAGGGAGTTAACATCAAGACTGGGGGGGGGGCATATATAAGCAGTACATACCACACCTTTGCTAAATGTCACTGCTCAGGTGACAGGGCAAACAGAAAGCACAGGTGTTCTTATTCCATGTTGTAAGCATGATGCTTTGGTGGATCCACCTGCAGCTCTGTGTCAGTTACTCACCACCAGCTGAGGCGATGTTTGCTCCCTGGTCTTATTTTAGAGATCAAAGACGTCTACGTCCGGAGGGATAAGTTGGTTCATGTCATGCTGCAACTTTTGTTTTGTTTCTCATGTTGCTTTCCTTTTTTATAATGTACATATTTGTTTCATTTTTCCGTGTCTTTGTTGTTCACCGGTTGGTTAGGTTTAGGAGAATGCTGCAGTTTGGGCTAAAAAGGCCACAGGTGACCTTGTGCAGGAATGAGCCAGGATGGTGAAACGGCATTGATCAGATGCCCCGGGAGAGAGAAAACAGGCTGGAATATAACCTCGTGGATTTATGATCAATCAAAACAAGATGCCCGACATGCAAATATATATTTCAGTCTTGTTTTTATTTCATATGTAACTGACGACCAGCAGAAAACAATACTCACACTCATACCATTTAAAGGTTCGGTCGTTCAAAGCGAGCATGAGCGCCTTCTGCTCTTCTGAGGAGCCTTACTGACTCCTTGGTTGGTGCCACCTCTAAATTTAACCTTTAAGGTCCTTTGAAGTAGGAGACAGCGATAAAGTCCCACAGCAGACTCATTCTCTCCATCCAGATGTCAAAGGGCAAATTCTGCCTCTACATATTTGTCCATCTCTTGCATTCAGTGCATTTATAAACTCCTGCTGCTTCCACACGTTTGGGCCCTCAGCAGGCTTTGATTCAGATCTTTGTTTTCTGTTACGGTCAGCATGGTCACGTCATTCACAGACTCAAAGCACCGGCCCAGAGAGCCGGAAATGCTTTGACCAAATCCGAGTTTTCTTCGGGACACGTTGCGCCCTTGATTGGCAGCGTTGGCCCAGGGTGATGGTGGCTGCCTCCAGGTTCACCTCATATGGGTCCTAGGAGCACATTTGGGCCACGTCCAGCTCTCGTCACACTTGTGTAGCTTGTGTTAAGTCCATGACTTTTGGCACACTTCAGGCCCACACAGCATTTGAAAGTGTTACTGAGCCAGAGTGGTCCCAAATTAGGCCCGTGTGTCTGATATCTGGGAAATGTCACAGAGTCACTGAGCAGCACAGACACAAGATAAGATCAGTGTGGTGACGGGTCCTTCCTCACTGCTCCACGCTCCATGGATGTCAGCACACTCAGCTGCTCACTAATTCCTTATACAAACCACCCAAACAGCTCTTTATAGGCTTCAACAAGCCAGACCACAAATTTCACGCTGCTTGCTGTGGTCTGGAGGCCCAGCAGGTATTAGGGGTGGAATTAGTGGTGAAGACTAAACTTATTCTTTTTTTTTTTTTTTTTTTTTTTTTAATTTTTTAAGCCTGTCATGTCCGGCAGTTCTTGCAAACAGAACAGTGATCTGAATGCATTATTATGCCAAGCATATTTACTATTCAAGATGAGCTTTATATGTTCTCTATAGGCTCCTCTTGTTAGTGTGTCTCCTTTATTTTATTGGTGTTAATTTTAACATATTGTGACACTGAGTTCGATTTAATATCTACAAAATCAGACCTGACAGGCTTAGGAAAGAAAAGGGGAGAAAGAAAGAGGGGAAAAGAGAAGAAGAGAAAAAAAAAAAAAAAGAAGGCACCAGTGAGTAAACCAAATAACTCATCACTTTAAAAAATATGAGAGATGCTGTCAAAATTTGCAAAGTTAAGATTGTGTGGGCAATACAAAAAATAAATAAAGTTAAATTAAATTAAAAAAAAGAAAAGAAGCAGAAGCATGGTTACACAAACCAACCATTTTGTGTTGTGATTACAAGAGCATTTTCTGTCATGAAATGTACTTACCAATGAGGGCAGAATGACATAGCTCCGCCCACCAGAAGCTAGAGGCGGGCATGAAAGCCCCAGGAAGTCCAGGCCACCAGCAGCCCACTACGACCTATGAACACCTGCTGCCACTCATTCCAAAGACAACCGCACCCCCACCCCAGCAGACGGGAGAGGGAGGCCTTAGACGGAGCCCCCTCCAGCCGAGGAGCAAGGGCCCCAGGGAACCCAAGGCGATGAGAAGCCAGCCCCCCCTCCGGCAGCAAGCCCCCCATAACGGCCGATGGCAGGGCTCCAGAGCACCGGGCACCAGAGGACCACCCGACCCCCACAGAGCCCCCCCCCCCCACGCTAAAGAAGCCAACGCAGCCCCGCGCCACAACCCCCAGGGGAGCAGGTCAACTCCCACGTCAGAACATCCAGCCCCACCCTGCAACCCCAAGGCACCCACACCCCGGGGGGGGGGTAGGGGAAGCGGCGACCAGCGAGGAGCGGCCAGGAGGCAAGACACAATGCCCAGACCCAGGTCCAGCCAAACAAGCACTCATACATGCCCGCAAGCACACCCACGTACACATTTATACATATACATGCACATACTCACCCACACAAATATAAACATAGATACTACATATACTCATTCACTCACCCACCCATGCTCACGAAGACTATGACAAATACACAAAGACACACATTCATCCATAGCTACCCACCTCTGAACATGGGGGAATGGTAATCCTTCCAGGGCCAGCAGTGACCCCGATACGCCGCCAGTCTGGTCCCTGGGGAACCACCCAAACCCCACCCCGGGCGAGGTGTAAGAAGTCGGGGTGTGAGATGACCCCTCCACCCCTCCCCAACCTGTAAGTGTATGTGTTTATGTTTGTGAATGAAATGAAAAGTGTATAGGGTGCAGTTAAAATTGAGGGGGACAGTTGTGTCCAAGCACCAACCGCATGTAGTCAGTGCTCATCCACACTGCTCCCCCCCCCAAAAACCTCAATGTCTAAAGTGCAAATAAAATTTGGGGACAGACAGTAATGAGGATCTGAGTTGGGCCACCTCAATAGCCCCATCTCGTCAACCTCTTAGTAACATGGCTGCCCCAAAGGTCCTGTGTGTGTCGAGATGTGTTGTGAATTATAGCGAGCTAAGGTGCAATTAAAAAGGAGGGGCAAGTGGCTGTGCTGCTCTGCATGTGCAACTGGCTAAACTTATTCTGCAGGTAACTGGATCAGTGTTTAACAAACGAAAGATTAGTGGCATCTCTGCTGACAGTGCATATTTTGTTCCACATGTAAGTCCCAATGCAGAGCATTACTCATTGAATATTAGCTCTCAGACTGTGTTCTCAACTGAAAGCATTCACTGCAAAAAGCAGCAGAAACACATTTTGATGACACAGATCATCAACATCATGTTTGATTTTAGGAATTGTTCCTTCAGCCATCCATCCATCCATCCATCCATCACAGTGGCACTGAGAGGCCAAATCCAACTTAAGAAAGCACCCGCAAACCGAAACACACTGCAAAAGCACACAAAACACAGTGGAAGGTGAATAAAACACAATGGAAATAGAAAAAAATAACAACTCAAAGAAAAGAAAATAAGTTTCTGGGGAGGCAATAACCTGACAGAACAGCTGTGGAAGTAAACAGCTAACAGCAAATATGTATCTACAGTATCACATGAATCATGTGATTGAAACGCACATTAGCAGCTTCGTTTCCTTCCTCACAACACTGAAGAATCCTCCGCTTCTCTGAAGCATGTTTCAGATTGATGTCTCCCCAAAAACATTTCCATTGTGTTTCCATTGTTTCTACTTCTGTTATGTTTCATCCATTCAGCACCCCCTCATTTCACCACATCTCCCCAGTCCTACAGCAACTCCACTGGCATTCAAGACCATCCACACCCTCTTCCATCACCTCACTGTGCCTCCCGTCCCTCAGCACCATGAGGAGCAGAGCTCTCTGCTGCTCTGCCTTCAAATCCTGACTCAAAGGTCAACTGTAAGCCACACACTACACAAGTCAGCCGTCAATGTCACGCGACGAGCCCTTGACTGAAATCGACATGGAAAGTGCAGAGTGAGGATTTCAAGACAAGAAGAAGCAGAATTAGGACACACAGAGCAGAGTCCTCACGAGGAGTGTGGCTGTGGCCCTTTGCTCCACTGAGAGCCCACAGGAACAAAGGGAAGACTTGGTGATGGCTACCAAAGGCATGTGGTCGAGGTGCAACTTGCCAAAGGACATTTAGCCAAATATCAGTTTGTATATATTTGAGCCTGTGCACATCAGAGAAAATCCCAAACTTGTTCTTGTTTTTTCATCAAAGATGTCTGCTGCACACCGATCCCACCCTGGACGAAGAGCAGTTCAAAGATTATTCTTCAACTCACAAAGGAGGTTATGCAGGAGGCTCTGCTTGTTGGGACTGCTGAAAAAGATTTGCATGGAAAGCTTTACCAAAGGTGGGGCCTCATTCCTGCTGGCCTGCATCTACTCAGCACCTAACAATCCAAGTCCAAGTACACTTTCACGCTCTCCCGCTCCTTCACAGAGCACAGGTTTGATGGTTTTATGTGCTTTGTGGTTTAACTATGGAAGCAGTGGCACACTGCCCCCTTGCATGTTCATTAATAACCTGATAAAGCCATTTTCACTGAGGCAGCATTGGAGCCGTGCTGGGGACCACGCATGTAACATGCTGAGTCGGGTGGTTCCTCGGGGGCCGGACTGGCGGCATATTGGGGTCACTGTTGGCCCTGGTAGGGTTAACACTTGCCCCATGTTCAGAGGTGGGTAGCTATGGATGAATGGGTGGGTGAGTGAATGTGTGCATATGTTGTATCTATGTTTATATTTGTGTGGGTGAGTGTGTATGTGCATGTATGTGCATTCGTTCATAAATGTGTACGTGGGTGTGCTTGCGGGTGTGCGTGAGTGCTTGTGTGTTTGGCTGGACCTGGGTCTGGGCCTCTGTGCCTTGCCTCCTTCCCCCTGCCCCCCCAGGGTGTAGGTGCCTTGGGGTTCCTGGGTGGGGCTGGATGTTCTGACGTAGGAGTTGACCTGCTCCCCTGGGGGTTGTGGCGCGGGGCTGCGTTGGATTCTTTGGCGGGGGGGGGGACTGTTGGGCTCGGGTGGTCCTCGGGTGCCCGGAGCTCTGGATCCTTGCCCCGGCCTGTACCGGGGGGCTGGCTTCTCATCACCTCGGGCTCTCTGGGGCCCTTGCTCCTCGGGCTGCGTGGGGTAGGGGTGCGGTTGGAACGAGTGGCCGCGGGTGTTCGTAGGTCGCAGTGGGCGGCTGGTGGCCTGGGCTTCCTGGGACTTTCTTGCCCGCCTCTAGCTTCTGATGGGTGGAGCTGCATCGTTCTGCCCTCATTGGTAAGTACATTTCATGACACAAAACACTCACGTAATCATAACACAGAATGGTTGGTTTGTGTAACCATGCTTCTGCTTCTTTTTTCTTTTTTTCTTTTTTGTTTTGCCCACACAATTTTAATTTAGCAAATATTGACAGTGTCTTTTATGTTTTAACAAAGTGATGAATTATTTGGTTCACTTACTGGTGCTATTTCTTGTTTCTTCTCTCTATTTTCTTCTCTTTTTTCCCTCTTTCTTTCTCCCCTTTCTTGTCTTTTCTTTTTCCTAAGCCTCTCAGGTCTGGCACAATTTTTAGATGTTACATTCAACTCATTGTCACACAGTATGTTAAAAATAACTCAAATATAATAAAGGGAGACACACTAACAAGAGGAGCCTATAGAGAACCTATAGAGCTCATCTTGAAATAGTAAATATGTTTGGTACAACGATGCATTCAGATCATGTTCTGTTTGCAAGATCTGCTGGACATGAGAGGCTCTAAAAATGGAACCACGCCCATCTTTTCAGATGGGTCAGGGTCCAGATCGCTCGTCCTCCAGCGATCACACCAGCCCAACGAACTGAACTTTGGAGTTCAGACGCAGCGCAGATCAGCAGGCACCCTAAGAGGAAGGACCATGGTGACTGATGAATACATATCAAACTCAAATAGGACAAACTGGGAGACATCGACTTGATGTTCTCAAGAAAATATCACAAACTAATCCGGATCTAATCATTCTTCTGGATTCAGGGATGGATTTCATGTATGCTGAAGGAATCTTGAGCCTCAGTGGTCTAAGACTGCTCTCATGTTTTAATCCAATCAGCAACCGGCAAACCTTGGGCCCAGATAGTACCAGTAATAATAAAAGCGTACTTAATGGAGGGCTATGATTCACGTCAGGCATTTCACTATGGCCCACAGGCTTCCTTAAAACCTAATCTGGTGATGTCGTTAGTCTCTGTTTCCTCCGTTTAAATACCCGTGGTATCTGCAACTGGCATCTCTGAAAGGCCGCGGTACCGTGTGAACCCAGATGAAGTCTGTGCTGTCTGCTCTCGGACTGATTCACACCCCACAGGACCCACATGGATGGCAGGCTGGCCTCAGTTCATCAGGCTGTCACAGTCACAATATAAAAAGCTTCTCTGCGTAGAGGACAGCAGTAACAACAACAGCTAGCGTGCAGAGAGGCCGTGGGAGGAAAATCTGAAAGTGAAGCCATGTGGGATTCAGGGCGAATGGGAGAAAGCTAATGAGAGAGCAGGCACCAAACGCAGCCGTGCTCCCTGAACTTTTACGATGACCTCCGGCAGGCTGGACATAATAAACCCAAATGACTTTACAGCCCGGGTCAGATGTTAGGATCCGCTTGGGTTACAGTCACGAGGCCTGCGGGTGACGACCCCATGGACTGCTGAGTGACATCTGATTCAGCAGAGAGGAGATGGAAAATCACCTCAGTGGTTTCTTAATATGCAGGACTGACTGAATGCTGCAGGAAATCCAAGTGGACTGAATTTATTAAAAAATAGAGAGAAAAGTGGGAGTAAGGGACACGGTGCAACAGGAAACTGAGGAGGAACGCACAATGAAATCTTTTAAAAGTATCAGAGAGAAATTATGACGTTTTCATCAGGTTTCCACTCACCACCACGATGATTTTTTAAATGACATTTTAAAAACAGAAATTTCACTTTTTAATGCCATGCTGCTGCCATGTAGTGAGATCGCTCTCACTCCCAAATCATCACTCATGGATGTCTGTCCAGAACCCCTGCTGTCACATTTTAGCTCACCCTTCTTTTTAAGCGTCAGGTAACAGCTGTACAGGAGCGTATTTTAACCCAGTGATTTTGAACTTTTGTTCCCAAAGGACACCAAAGGGCGAGCCAGAATTTCAGTGCATCGGTATCCATATCAGTGCACTGATTCTGATGTTGGGTTGTACTGTCAGAAGGAGCCACTGTTGGCAGCACGATGGTTGTAACTTTTATCAGATGGCACTTTTTTCAATGGCAGGGGATAGTTCGTGCTTCTTCAGCTTGTCTGGCAGAATGGTGACATGAGACAGCTGCCTCCACCAGATGATGGGCTCAGGTTGAGGAGAGTGCAGCTAATGCCTCAGGTGAGGCAGTGATTGTGTCATTGTTTTTTTCCACACAAGAAAGTGGTACCCATTTCCACCGTATGGAGCTCCACGCTGTCAAACTGGAGCTCACCCAAAAGCACAGTCTCTTCCTAAACCTTATCAAATCGATTTGGTGCCTAAATCTCATCAGAAAGTGAGTAAAAACAAAGAAGACAAAGAAGTCAGAGTCTCCTGCCCTTCCACCTGTCCCGCCTCATTACGCCCATGTCTCTTCCACACCTGGTGTGTCACAGCACCAACAGTGAAGGACACCTTGGTTGGAACCAGCAGCCCCATTCTCTTTGAACCTTCTGGCCCCGTTTACCCCGTCTGGGTCTGCAGAGTTGCTCGTCAGTATCTCACTAATGTAATGGAGACAAAACTTGGTATAAAATACAAACTGGAAAGACTCGACAAATCTGCGAGTTGGGGATGTGAGTAGAGTTTCCACCAGTGAACATAACAATACAAAGAAGAAGAGAAAAAAGAAAACCACACACACACACACAGCCTGCTTGCATCGAGCTAACGTTTATCGCCTGCTGTGATCTAAACTGCTGCAGAGCCCTCAGACAGGCTCAGCTGCCATCCAAACGATGAGCACAGCGCAAACACGCCCTGCTGACCGCAAACCTCCACGGGCGCCTCAGAGCTGAGCTCAGGGCAGGAACACGGTGGAGGTCCTCCTCTGGAAGACGCCCGTGAGACTTTGACCAGTCAGTGTCTCTGTACAGACATTCAAGACATCTGGTAAAAAGTTGCTTCTATCATTTGAGCAATATTTCTAAGTTGAGGTCAATTTTAACCAAATGTGACCTAGAGATGATTATTCACGCTTTTATTTCCTCTCGTTTAGATTATTGTAATTCTCTTTTTACTGTTTTAATAAATCTGCTGTAACTCGTCTCCAGCTGGTCCAGAATGCTGCAGCGAGTTGACCGCTTTTTCTTCAGGCCGCACTCTTCGGTCCTCAAGCCAGAACCTCTTGATGGTCCCTAAGACCCGGTTTAAACCCCGGGGTGACCTGTCCTTTCAGGTAGTAGCCCCCAGGCTGTGGAATGCCCTGCTGTTGTCTCTCCGTATGGCCGAGTCTGTTGATTCTTTTAAAAAGCAGCTTAAGACACTTTTATTCAGACGAGCTTTTAGTTAAATGTTTGACTTTGTCTTATCAGCTATTGTTATTTATTCTACTTACACATCGTAAAGCACTTTGTGATTTTATCTTGACAGGTGCTATATAAATAAAGTTTTACTTACTTACTTTTACTTCACACTTAGAGTCTCTGGGATTTGTGGTTGTTGCAGTGGGAGTTGTGTCATCCTCTGTATGTGTGTGTGTGTGAGTGTGTGTGTGTGTGGAGTGTCCATTTACTGGACGTTTCAGCAGATTTACTGTCAAACAAAATCTCATCTTTCAGCTGCTTCAGTATAAAAATACTGAAACAGTACTAATACAGAGAGGACCCCTCTGTGAACCCTGAAGTCATCTTTGACTGCGGGCCACACATTCAGCTCATCGATGGCAGTTATATGTATGACTTTAAACAGCACTGCATTATGCTGTTAATCTGTGTGGGACTTCTTCTGCTTTGGCCTTCTTCACACGTCCACCTGAGGTGATTCTGTTGGCCTTCATGTCCTCTGCAACATTTCAACCCTTCCTTCAAGACCTCATCGACAGCACGCGTCAAAATTGACCCATCGACTTGCACAGTGTGCTGCAGAAACTGTGGTACAGCCTGCCCACTTTTCATGCAGCACCATGCATATGCATGCACACAAATACATACACTCTTGGCAATTATTCATGCCTACTTTCTGCCTTAATTAGTGAATTAAGTGGATGTTAATGTGCTTTGTGGTGTAAGTATTGAGCAAGACTTGCAAAGAAAAAAAATGGAATAGTCACTTTTGACCCTGAGAAACAGAAATTATTGTAGCTCTGTTGCTGATACTGGAAAAGCACATGTACTTTGTGCCTAGGTAGGCTACCCATAGAGGTCTCTGCAGTCTAAAGCAGAGTGATTCCAGGGTGGTTGCAATGTGGATATATGATCGATGTGCCCCGGTATCCCCTACTTTGGAAGTTTGAACCTTGCAAGGAGACCAAACTCCTGCTCTGACCTTAATTGAGGCTAAGGTGCATGTGCAGGGTGACGCTGGGGGTACATGTGAGGAGATAGGAAGAAAATAGCTGTAACACAGGTAGCAACACCAACAGTGTGGCAGGGGACAGGTGGAGATGCAGCTGTTCAGGTGAATAGTACCAGGAGGAAAGTCTGAGGACATCTGGTGGACAGATGCAGAATGGCAGACTGATGCTGTCAGGGTTCAAAGGGCTCTGACTACAGTTAAAAGCAGGTGTCAGTGTCTCTCAGCCCGGCAGGCTGAAGACGCTGCAATTTAATTGAATTCTTTTTCTACAGGGAGTCTTGATGAAGTCACATGATTCAAATATAACTCGCAGGCATCTCCTTCACATTCCCCAGGAGCCTCAGGGTATAAAGTTAGCCCCTGAGGAAACCAAAACCTCGAGGGCCCCCGGCAGGCTGGAGGCAGAGGTCAGAGACACGTACAAGGAGTGTGAGGGCATCTGATGGAGGGTGGGGCGTATTTGCACCCAGCACTGAGTTAAATCATTAAAGACCACATGAAGAGCTTAGCTTTTTAATGGCTCATGTTAGAATGTGCAACTTTAGAGCAGAAATAAATATATTAGTCCAGAATTCCCACCATCCTGACAGCTGTGCAGGGGTGGGTTTCTCTCATACCTCAGCACCAGCAAGGCTTTAAACTAGAGGTTTGGCTGCTTTGATAGGCTGCCTGCTGGACCCAACTCTGCATGCTACCTTCTCATAAAAAAAAAACAAAAAACCCTTCTTTAAATTTATGGTTTATGAATTCAGATCATGATAAGCCAATAAACCATTACTAGAAACAAACAGAGCTGGGAAATATTGATAACTAGCCTCAGTGAAGGCCCACACACACACTGATCACTTGGTTTGTGTAGAGGCTGGCTGCTTCATGTAATGACACACAGGTGGGCTGCTGTTACTCACAGTTGGTGCTATGATATGTATGTGAACCAGCACTTCCTCACCTATTAACTGGAAATAATTCCAGGTGAAAACGATCCCTCGTGCATCGGGTCGAGACGGTGTTTACAGTGTGCCATGCTCTGGTAATAACCAATACAATAAAGCTCATAGCAGTTTATAGATTTATTCAGAAAATGTGTTGATGTGATTCTTGCAGCTCCTCCAGCTCTGATTTAGCAGTGCAGCGATTTATTTTATGCAGCAGGATTGTTTTGAGGACTCCTTTAAATTTGATTCAGGCCGGAAACAAAGACGAGCCGTGAACGTGAGATCAGGAGATCCGTCCGACACGATTTAGACAGAAATGTAATCGAGCGTTTGCAAACTTCAGTCGTTACTGTACGGCAGGGATGTAAGGTGGGAAAAAACACAAGAGCAGCATCATTTTGTCTGACACTTGATTTTATTGTGTATACTGAACATTGTGTGTGATTGTTTCCCAGACTGTGTGGAGTTGGTGTGTGAACCTGCAGAGAGCATCCACCCTCCTCCCCCCTCCCTCTGGACTATGACAAAGTGCAAAATAATACCCTCAGACACCTTCAGCTCTCCGCCCACAGACTCCTCTCAGATTGGCTGCCTGCTCTTCAGACCTGTGTGACATAAAGCGCCCGCCTCTTCCACCAGCACATATAAGACACGTGGAGTTCATGTAAACAGAAAAACAAAGAGCAGCGACACATTTAGGCGGCCTCGAACATCTTCTTCCTGTCAGCTTTGTCCTCAATGTTCTTACGCCAGTCGCCCACTGCTTCTGTAGGCTGCAGGGGACAGGAAGCAGACAGTTATTTCAAAATAAAACACACGTGAGTGAGTACATGCAGAGAAAATGAGGGATAGTTGAAATTAATTAGCTGATTCCTGTATTTTTATTCAGTTTTGTGTCAAAGTGAATAAAGCTCCAAAATGAATCCTTACATGAATGATGCTGGCAGCTTTTAGCCCCAGTGAACTAAAATGTTGGAGACTTTAAAGTCATGCTGTTAGAGTCAGCAGGATTTCTCTGCACAACAACTTTAATAAAGTACAAATGTTTAAAGACAATAAACATAAATAAAGAAAAAAGGTTTGTGAGCTTTGGGAAAAGCTCCTCAGGCTCTCAGTTTCTCCTCTTTTATCTGAAGGCTCATCAGAGGCGCGCTGGCTTCATAGAAAGCTGCTCGCTAATGTAGGAATTAAAAAAAACCACCAAAGCAGTGCGATTTTCACACCGAGGCGCCCCCCACCCCGTACGAAAGGAAAACTTTTACTTCCAGTTCCAGAAGGTTTAAGGTGTCTTCAAGTTTCTCTGAGTGGGCATCTTATTTTTGGCTCTCATAAAAATGTTTGAAATCTGCCATCTAATCTCAGACTGCACTGAAAAGGCCAACAGAGATCCTCTAACTAGTCAAAGCTGCGAGGCCCCACTCATCAACGCTCCCCTGATTGCCGAGACTGGAGAACAACCATAATAGAACAAAAACGACATATTCAGATAGCGGAGGTAAGGACTGGGGTCCTCACACTGATGACGGCTTTGAGGGCTTCATATCAGTGAACTCTGATCGACTGAGCCTGGTGTAAGCACCATCTCTTTGTGTCTGTAGATGCTGACTCATCTCCACAAACGGAAGGCTGTGAACTCACCTCCTCCTTGACCTCTTTCTTGACCTGCTTCAGGTTGGCCCTCAGGTCCATGGTCACCTTGTGTTTGGAGCCCAGCAGAGCCTGCAGCATGGTGTCAGCAGACATACGCACTTTCTTCAGGGCGGGCTTCTTCACTCCTATCAGGTCCACAACTTTGATCTTCAGATCCTCAATCTGTGCACAGATACAAAGGTTTAGGGTTGCTCTTCCGTACTGTTTAAAGGTCATTCTGATCCTGTTTACCTCTTTGTCGGCCTTTTGCACTTTGGCCTCAGCGTCGTACCTCTCCTCATCGATCTTGTCGATGGCGGCGTGAAGCTTCTTGCAGGCTTCCTGTCCACACACAGAGAAACCCCACAAAGTGATATCTTACAGCCTTCCCTATTTATTTCAAAGTGCTCCCAAACTAACATATTACTGAATCCACTGAAAATAGTTGTGTCACCACAGAATTATTTTCAGTGGATGTTGCCTCTAAAATGAGGCGTGAGGGGTGCAGATCCATGCAAGCTGCGGTGCTGCACGTTCCTCTGGCTCGCTAAAGTGCTTCATTCATATCTATGAAGAATTACAGCAGCAGCAGCATCCAAAGTTGATTTCATTAGCACCCAACAATGTGGCCTTAATCACACCTGACTTGTTTCTACTAAAAAATTCAAAAAGGATCCTTTTCCTGACAAACGCCGCCGCCGCCGCTCTCACCTGCAGGGCGGCCTGGTCTCCGCTCATGTCTGGAGCGGGACAGTGTTCGGCCATGTAGGCCGCCTTCGCCGTTTCCAAATCCTTTTTCTCCTGCTCGAGCCAGTTCATGGCAATCGAGAGGATCAAGCTCTGCAGGACAGAAAACATGGAAACGTCATAAACGTCTGGCTCTGCAGCGTCCTCAGCAGCATCACTGACACAGACAGTCACTGCGCTTTCAGGACAAGTATGAAATATGAGCACAAATACAGTAAACACAGTAAATATTTCCAAGCAGAGGAATTCATGTTGTTGCAGTTGTGTTCACTTTGCTTACCTTGAGGTGATGCCTGCGGCTGGAGGTCATCTTTTTCCTGTTTGAGAGGAAGTGGTAATCATCATAGATGAAACTTTCCATACGGAGGAACGATAATTTAACATCTTTCTAACGCAGATGTTTTCGCATCTAAACAATAAGAAGAATGAAAGGAAGCACGCGTGCATTGATCAGACTTACTCAGACATCTTGGCGGTTTTGGAGGTTCACAATCTGCACGAAAACACACAGAAGACTGAGTGATTGCAGAAAGTGTTTGTGGCCCCTGCTGAACTCCACAGAAGCTCAGATCAGGTGTTCAGTGCGAGGTTCTCTGAGATCAGCATGTCCTGCTGCTCTGATGGATCGACGGGAATATTTGTGCCGTAACGCGATCCGAGGCCACAGCTGAAGAGCAGCGATGTCAACTGAACTAAACTGGGAAGGCCGGGATCGTGTGTCGGATCGTGTGAGTCAAAGATTCATTTGAAAAGGTCCACAGTGGAATATTATTAACTGCAGTTCATCATTAATACCTCTGAGTTACTCTGAGTGGTAACGTGGTAGGAACAAATCAGGGACACGAGGCCTTCATGATCAGTTAAGGTCACTTTCTGATTTTCTAAACATCTTCAAAACATTTATACTCACATATCTCTCAAATCAGGATGAATTGATCATTACGTGTTCAGCTTTTATCTTTACACATAAATATTTTTACATCCACTTCAGGAAACTTTGTATCCAGAAGGAAGCTTTCTAAATACTTGTCCAACCCAGAATCATATTTTGTAACCTCAGGCCTTCAAATCATCTCATATTTCTGCTGTACTCGTGATGTTTGCGACCCTGAGGCACAACAGAAAACTTTGCTACAATCAGGTCATGAAGACATTAAAGACACAAATTTTGGTTTCTCAGAAAAAGGTCAAATGTCAGACGTAAAGAAACGGCGCTGTGTCAGGTTGGGTCGGAGGTGGAGAAACGGTTGGCTGTAATCCTGCTAAAATCATGTCGTTTTTAAACAGAGATGCAGCATCTTCTAATTTTGTCTGATAAAATAAAAGATGCTGCTCTCAGAGAAGCTCGCAGAGGCTGCACAGAGAAGAAGAGGAAGAAAAAAGACAAGTTAAGGAAGGTTTCTCACCTACTGAGAGGAGGAAGAAGAGGACAAGACACACTTGGTGGAAGAAAAGGAGACACTGCCAAAGCCACAGACAGTGAAAAATGAAATAGGTATATATGGTGGATTGCGATGCCTCAGCAAAATGCCCAGATCCTCTTTATGGAAATGGATTCCCAGTCAGACCAATAGGCCTGCAAGCTCCTGAAATACACCCGGCCCAGCCCCGCTCTGCAGACGGCCCTCCCTGTGAGGACACGTCAGGCCTCCATGCTGTGTCTGTGGATGTGGATAAACTTATAGAGCATGAACAGGACGCTTTTTATGTCTTCAGAGCTCAGAAGCTTGATTTAAAATCTGCTTTGATCATAATTTCAATAAAAATTTCACTCAAAGGTAGCATTTTAAGCCCTGCGCGGTCACAAACCTTGAACCCAAGCTGGACCTAATATGCTTTCATATCGTCCTGTTTTAATGTGTATGAACACACGATCCCTGTGAGCCAAACACTTAGGCTAACACTCAGTTTCACAAAGTATTTTCACGAGCAGCAACCTCGTGATAAAACGGGAACATTTATGAATGCTGATGTCTTTAAAAAGTTATTAATAGAGCAGCAGAAAGAGTCCAGCTCCTCGAACAGTTTTCTCTCTAAAGAATTTGTCAAAAATTGAAAAGTTCAGTTTGAAGGAAGTTAAAGTGTTACCGAGGGGAGAAAAGTGGCAACAAATTAGTCCTCATTTCAAAACCTTTATTGCTAACGATTCCGTGAACAGCTGTACATTTGAACGTTTCTCTGCCAGATGTTCTGACTGCTGTCTTTCGGTTCAGTCTCTGTGTCTCAGTGGGTCACGGGGGTGTCTCTGAGAGCCCCAGAGGAACCTCAGATTCGCCCTCCTCACGGCCGTCCTCGCCCCCCGGGACGGTCTTAGGAGCTCTCAAACATCTTCTTCCTGTCGGCCTTATCCTCGATGTTTTTACGCCAGCCGCCAACATCTGCAGGGCAGCACAGAATGATGAAAACTCATCAGCACCCCAAATATTTTATGTTTGAAGGTGTTCCCACGGGTTTCCATCCAGACGTCAGTAACTGTGAGGAATCTCCTCCTCAGGCTCTTACTCAGTCCTCTTCAAATATTTCAACTTCTGCTGAATTTAGTTTGGTTTTCTCCTCCTGCAGCACCATGAACATTTTAGTGCTTTCATGACTGATTCATAACTGTTCAGACTCGTGCCTGCAGTCTTCTCCTGAATCACAGGTCATAGGTTCATCAAAGTTTGCAGTAATAAAACTCAAATCTAAACGCAGTGTTTACATCTGTGCAGCGGTTCACATACAGCAGGGACAGAAAGTATTCAGACCACTTTAAATTTTTCACTCTTTGTTTCATTGCAGCCATTTGCTATTCTCATTCGCTCTAACCTGCACTGTGAGCTCTCATACAGACAGGTGTGTGCCTTTCCTACTCAGTTTAATTAAACACAGCTGGACTCCAGTGAAGGAGTAGAACCATCTCAAGGAGGATCAGAAGAAATGGACAGCATGGGAGTTAAATATGAGTGTCACAGCAAAGGGTCTGAATACTTATGACCATGTGATATTTCACTTTTTATTTTTTAATAAATCTGCAAAAATTTCTACATTTCTGTTTTTTTCTGTAAGGATGGGGTGCTGAGTGTACATTAATGAGGAATAACATGAACTTTTTTGATTTTAGCAAATGGCTGCAATGAAACAAAGAGTGAACGATTTAAAGGGGTCTGAATACTTTCTGTACCCACTGTACAATAACCTTCATCGCTTCACCTTCATCATTGTTTTATATTTTCTGCTGCTCCCTCCTTCACACACAGTCACCACAGTTTGCCGCTCTGCATGCAAACCCAACCAGATTTTATCCTCCTGGGAAAATGTACCAAAATTTTCTTTCCACATTTATTTTTCTATTATTTCTTTTATTTCTTTCTCTGTTGATCCAGTTTATTACTTTAAATTTATCAAAGTAGATTTTATATTTCAGTTTAAACTTTTTCACCTAGCGTGAAGCTCTTCGTATATGTGCTCTATGAATAACTAATCTTGTTAATGCGAAATATTAATCATTTATTTTTCTCTGAATTTCCTTTTCTTGCAGAAATGAGCTTCCACAGATCTGAAGAGGAACAGGATGAATGTAAGGCCTGCACAGGGGTCATTAAGGTCATTAAGCAGGTAAAACTGGTTCCTGAGGCGAAGCTTCTGAGCCAAATGAGAAAAATGAAATCAGCAGTGGACTCAGTGCAGCTTCTAACACACTTTGGATGAACACGGTCTAATTAGCTGAAGCAAATCCTGAAGTCGTTTAAGCTGCTACAACAGCTTCTCTCTTCATTGTGAAAACCTCGTTCCTCACCTCCTCTTTCACCTCCTTCTTCAGGTTGGCCCTCAGGTGCGTGCTCGCCTTGTGTGTGGAGCCCAGCAGAGCCTGCAGCATGGCGTCTGCAGACATACGCACCTTCTGCAGGGCGGGCTTCTTCACTCCGACCAGCTCGATCACCTTCAGCTTCAGATCCTCAATCTGGAGGCCGACAATTGTTTGTTAAATGGGGGCAAAAACTCAGAGCTCCAGGTGAGCTCCCTCCCACACTCCAGAGACAGGTGATGCACTGGCCACCTGTCCCGGATGTACCGCCTCTCATCCCATGATAACTCGTATGGAGTCCGTCCCCCAGCACTTCTAAACGCATGAAACCTGATCCAGTGACCCACAACTGACGCTTACAGTCTCAGGCTTATGAGACCACTTCCTCCTCCTGCTGGCTCTTCCATAGTCATTAAGCTGCTTCTCAGCCTGCATAATTAAAAAGCTCCAGTTCATCTATTTTGAGTAATAGAGCGACTGCAGAAGCGAGATGTGCCGTCTGTCAGAGGCGTCATCACTTAGTGATGTCAGAGCCGCAGGTTCTCCCAACACAGGCGGGAATCCTGAATGTGAGTCACTGACGACGTGTGTTCAAAGGGATTTTATCTTGAAATCAAACACGATGACGTTTACATTAAAACAATAGTAAAGGTTCCATAACCTCTCACCTCTCTGTCGGCCTTCTGCACTTTGAGCTCGGTGTCGTACCTCGACTCGTCGATCTTCTCAGTGGCGGCGTGGAGCTTCCTGCAGACTTCCTGTTAATGCGCACAATCAACACTTTTCTTCAGCAGGAAAAACCCCTGAAAATGTGGGCATAGCAAAGTGTACGCCTAAAACACAGTTTTGGTCTCACTGTGAGGGCAGCCTGATCTCCACTGAGGTCAGGGGGTGGGCAGTTCTTTCTTCTCCTGCTCGAGCCAGCTGGCGGCGATGTGCAGCATCAAACTCTGCAGGGGGGTTTTCAGTTTTCACATAGTTTGTGTATTTTGTTCTCGCTCAGGCACAAACTGCAAACCGAGGCTCTAAAACATTCACGCTGCACTGAGGCTTCGGCCCTACAGTAACTATAACCTTTATGGGTTTAGTCAGGTCTGGACATTTAAAGGTGTGAAATATGTCTCCATTTAGATCCATATACGCTGAGTTCTACGTACATGTAACAGGACATTTCAAATGATACATATAATAATGTAAATATTAAAAAGTAGACGGGGCATTTTTGCTTTGACGAAGTTTCTCCAGAAACCAACAGCTGATTATTAAATCAGCAAAAAGGAGAGGAGATGATTTCCAAACAGCAGAATGACACTTTTGTTTCTATTCTGACATCAATGAGGGGATGAAATAAAAACTCTGCACTAACTGGACATGTAGATCATCTATTTCACAGAAAAGAGCTCCACAAAGTGTCTCCATCCACACTGAGTGGAGATGATGGTCTGCCCCAAGCCTGCCACCTCACCAGGAACCGAGAAACCCATGAAAGTCCACAGAGTCTGAAACGTCTCCTCCCAGGAGACATTCAAAGGCTCATCTTAAAGGAGAAGAAGAAGAAAAAGCTGAAGGAGGAGGTAACAGGATGCAGGAGAAGAGGGAGAAGGAGATGAGATGGAGAAGGCAGAAATCCGAGGGAGAAGATGGAGGAGAAGGAGAAAGGGAAAAGGGAGGAGAAGAAAAAGGAGGAGGAAAAGAAGAAAAGTTTAGGAGGAGGAAATGCAGAAGAAAGAGAAGGCTGAGAGAACAATGAAGTGGAAGAACAAGGAATGAGACAAAGAAAGCAAGAAGCAGGTGAAAGGGCAGCACAGTGGTTAGCACTGCTGCTCACAGCCAGAAGGTCCTGTGGCCTCTCTGTGTGGAGGTTGCATGTTCTCCCCGTGTCTGTGTGGGTTTCCTCCCACATGCAGTTACTGGATTAGGTTCACTGGTCACTCTAAACTGCCCATAGGTGTGAACGTCTGTGTTAGGCTGGCGACCTGTACAGGTGCACCCTGCCTCTCGCCCTATGACAGCTGGGATAGGCTCCCGCGACCCTGAACAGGACGAGAGGATGGATGGATGGATGGAAGCAGGAGAATGAAAACATGAGGAGGAGGAGATAAAAAGCAGAAGAGGACTCACTCGGTCATTTTGTCTCTTTGTGGCCTTCCCACCCTGCAGGGACAGAAAACAGTCCTCGGTTAAATGTGAGCAGCTCCGAGAAGCAGCACCCTGACTCTGCCTGTCTTTATTGATCAGCCGCCCTTTGACCTCCAGCAGGAAACATGATTCACTTTACTATCACGGAAAGTCCGGCTGCCACAAACCAGCTAATTTTGGGCAGGCGGGGTCAGGGGCCGGGAGCGCAGCCCCCTCCTGAAGACACTCCTGCCTGGACTCCAAGCTGTTAGAGCTGAAGATCTGAGCACTGAGTGTGACCAGCAGATGAACTGGGAGCACTTAACAGACTCCAGCATCCTGCAGGCGTGCCGAGCGCCGGATGGCACTGAGCTGTGGCCAGCTCACAATCTGGAGAATGAGACTGGTGTGTGATACGTAATGTCTGTCATCAAAATACAGATCCTCACTCTCAAAGCCCGACCTGCATTAAACTGTCAATCATTTTCCTGAGAGATGCTTCAGAAACAAGTGAAAGAAAAACACTGAATTTAATGGTTTGACCTCCAATCAAGACTTTCCAAATAATTCCTTAATCTTTACTCCAGCTCAGTCGGGAAACAACTCATCTTCACCTCTGGATGAACCTTTAGATCAAGGACATTCTTCATTAGCACCAGATTATATGATGTATTAATGATCTGGGTCTGCAATATCCAAACTCTGCAACTGAATGTGTGTGCAGATTTGAGCCAAGATGGAAACCAAATCTTTTCATTGTCTGAAACATCAGATCCTGACAGTGATCCAAAGAGCTGTCGCACCAAATCCACATTCTAACCAACCCAAGTGTCTCAGCTAACTGCTCCTTCTCTGTCTCTGACACAGCATCAGAGGTCAGAGGTCACACCTGCAGCAACATCTTCAGTCCTTCACGCTCAAACGGCCCTCCAGAACAAACTGAAGCCCTCCCCTCTGTATGAAGCTGCAGAGACTCTCACCTACAGAGCGAGACGAAGCTGCTGAGTCTCAAACCGTAAGGATTAAACAGGCTGTATAGGCTCAGCAGGACAGTCAGCCCTCTTTATGGTAGCAGAGCTACTTCAGGCTCCAGAAATATCACAGCAACTCTCCGGAGAACCTCGTAAATTTTCTGCCGGAGGAAGTCTCGTCTTCGGACCGGACGCTATCAGGTGTCTCTCCCCCCCCCCCCCGTGAAGGCCAGTGAAGGGAAGAAGCTATTGTCACACAGCATGACGAGAGTGCTGAGAACAGCACAAAGTACAGCTCCAGTTAGAATGAGGCTTCAGCAGCAGGTCACTGATGTGGGGTCAAGGTCAGGGGCAGGAGGAAGTTACAGCTGGCCCTTTTTAAAATGCTGAACTCTCTGTGTGAAAGGTCATTTCTGAAAATCTGCATTTAAAGTGTATGAAGGAGAAACCAAACCTCACCCTCGATGGGTCGCCGCTGTACTCTGTAAACATTAAGAGGCCGAACGAATCAAATCCTCCGATGCTGATGGGAGGACGGTGAGGAGTCAGCACGCAAATACACAACAACTACTCACAACAATTTATTTATTTCTTCTCAATACTCCTTCATACAATACATAATTTCCCCCATAATATTTAAATTAAAAAAACAACTTTTGGCTTAAAAGCAAGTTTGAGGATTTTCTGTCACAGAAGAATCAATAAATATAAATACATGAAATCAATGATGTCTGATTGGAATTAAACAGGAAATCAGCAGAAAATTAAATTCCTTCAGTTTTTCACAGTTTCACTCCACTCTGTGGGAACAGTTTGGGGATGGCCCCTTCCTGTTCCAACATGACTGCACACCAGTGCACAAAGCAGCTCCATAAAGACATGGATGAGCCAGTTTGGTGTGGAAGAACTTGACTGGCCTGCACAGAGTCCTGACCTCAGCCTGATAGAACACCTTTGGGATGGATTAGAGCGGAGACTGTGAGCCAGGCCTTCTCTCCAACATCAGTGTCTGACCTCACAGATGTGCTTCTGGAAGAACGGTCAGAAATTCCCATAAACACTCCTAAACCTGTGGAAAGACTTCCCAGAAGAGCTGAAGCTGTTATAGCTGCAGAGGGTGGGCCCACATCATATTAAAGCCTCTGGATTAAGGATGGATGTTACTCAGGTTCATGTGAAGGCAGACGAGTACTGTTGGCAGTGTGGTGAATGTTGGGAAATGCCACTGATCCAGACACTGAACTGTACTTTTAATTGTGCTGCACAAGAAACTGACTCCCTTTTTAGCTTCTGTGAAATACTCAACACACAACATGTGTTATTTAGCAAAAGATTTTAACAAATGAAGACACACTTTAAGCAGTGATTAAATAAAGACTCGTGCAGGTCAAAACTAGAACACTGTAACTTACCATTTGCAGAACTTCGTGGCTGCAGCTTCATCTGTGATCATCACCAAACGTGACGGAAAAGCAGGAGTGTGACGTGATGACATATCTGGCATCTTTTAGGACTCAAGAAGGGAGGACGTGCAGGACGGAAACCAGCCAGCAAATAAAGTAGAAATGCTCTCTGCTGACATCTGCTGGTTCAACATCAGCACAAACACGTCTTGGTTTTCCAACGGGCTCTTTGGAAGCTTGAGCTGTTAAAGCCCTCTTGCACCTGGGAAAAGCTCCTTCTGCTTTGAATTTCTGAGTAATAATTTATGTCTTGAATCAAAAACCTTAGATTGAATTCAGGAGAAAGTGAATGTACGATGGCCTCTATCAATGACCACATTTTCAATTAGACGTTTCTCCCTTAAAATTCCCAAATGCTGAGTTGAAAGAAGAGCAGCTTCACAGCTTTGCCTTATTCCAAAAAGAAAATTTAATTGCATGACTTTTTCCAATTCTATGTACAAGGTCAAGGTAACAGTGAATAAGAGCTGTAACATCCCAGAATGAGGGAAACAGAAGGGTGGGTGAGAAAGTCTTCAGAACTCTCGAACATCTTCTTCCTGTCAGCCTTGTCCTCAATGTTTTTGCGCCAGTCGCCCACCGCCTCCGCAGGCTGCAGGACACAAACGGGGACAGTCAGTGACGGGCAGCACTTCCTAACCCTGCCTGACCCTGCTCCTGCGAGCACTCACCTCCTCCTTCACCTCCTTCTTGACCTGCTTCAGGTTGGCCCTCAGGTCCATGTTGACGGTGTGTTTGGAGCCCAGCAAGGCCTTCAGCATGGCGTCGGCAGACATGCGCACTTTCTTCAGAGCGGGCTTCTTCACTCCGGCCAGCTCGATGACCTTCATCTTCAGCTCGTTGATCTGAAACCAAAGAGAGGCTCAAGGACTGAACAGAGCCGATAAATACGGTTACACGAAGACTCGGATCAATAGGTGATTGCTTAAAGAGTTATGTGCTGTCTGATTATACTGCAGAAGGCGTCTGCTAAAAGGAGGACGGACACACAGAAAGCCTGGTCACAGCTCAGAGACGTCCGTACCTCTTTGTTGGTCTTTTCCACCTTGACCTGGGTGTCGACCTCTCCTCATCGATCTTATCAATGGCCTGATGCAGCTTTTTGCAGACCTCCTGTTGAGATGGAAACAGAAATGTTCTTCTCACAGAACCAGCCCATCACGGAAGAATGAAGTTTGACTCATGTGTTACTGGCTTTACCATCAGAGCGGCCTGGTCTCCGCTCAGGTCGAGGGCGGCACATTTCTCTGCAATGTAAGCTTCTTTGGCGGCTATGATGTCATCAGCTTCCCGCTCCAGCAGGTTAGCAGCGATCTGCAGCATTAAACTCTGAGCAAGGATGACACACAGAGCCCAAATTATTCCTGCTGTATGCTAACAGGCTTTAGGTGCAGAGCACTGAGAACTGAATCTTACCTTGAGGTGATGCCTGCGGCTCGATGTCATCCTCTTTCCCCTTTAATTCATGAAAATGTGACGTAAATAACACAAAACAACATCTGATGGAAATCTTTCAGAAGAGGCTGACTGTGGTGTTCTCCTCTCTGTTACAGCACATCAGCAGATACTTACTCAGACATGTCGGCTTCCTGTTGGTTTCCAACTC
Organism: Pterophyllum scalare; assembly: GCA_024447675.2. NCBI lineage: Eukaryota > Metazoa > Chordata > Actinopteri > Cichliformes > Cichlidae > Pterophyllum > Pterophyllum scalare. Next base: position 52,488 of record JAMQGT020001322.1, on the reverse strand, counting down.
TGAGATCTGAGACAGCTGGAGCTGTTAAAGCACGAAAAAATACATTCAGTAAATTACATTCATTTATTTTTAATCGTTTTAACACAACATGTGAAGTTTTCCCCACAGAGATTTTTAAGAACTTAAATTAAATTAAATATATAAAAAACAATGAATGAAATTGTTCAAATCTGAAAGCATCTGACCAAAGAAGAAGATTAAATTTCTCTCTGTTTCTCCATTAACCATTTATTACTTATTCATTACTTACTGTATTACTAAAGACCAAAAAGAGGTTAAATCGAGGTTCATGTGAGCAAGAAAGCATTTTATTCCTTCCTGTGGGAAACGTCCACCCTTCCTGCTTCATCAGGAATTCAGAGGGTAGTTAGCAGCCAGGTGCTGCAGGTGTGAGCTCCTCTATGGAAGCTGAAGTTTTGGCGGCCTGGAGCATTCAGGTGTGCGTTAACACAGTACCAAGAAGGAGAGACATCAGCAAAGATCTGAGAGGAGCAGCAGCTGCTGCCCATCAATCTGGCACAATGACCTTCAGGAGCCCCAGAGCTCCATCTCAGACCCTCAGTCAGCATGTTAAAGGTTAAAGGTCACGAAAGCACAATCAGAAACACTGTGGCTGTTTGGAAGGGCTGCAGCAGAGAGCCTCTTCTCTCTGAAAGAACATGGCAGCACAGCTCAGGTCTGCAAAGCTGCATCTGAACAAACCACAAAGACATCTGGAACAAACAGACCAAAGTGCAGATGTTTGGAGGAAACCAGACTCAGAACATCTGCACCAACACCTCAGAGCAGCCGTCAGCACGGTGGAGGAGGGCGGAGGATCTGGGTGGACCGTGAACTCCTCTGTAGACCAAAGTGTTCTAGAGGCACACGTGAGGCCGTCTGTCCCACAGCTGAAGCTGGGACCAAACCGGGTCACCAACAGGACGATGATCCAAGCACAGCAGCAAGAATGAAGGAGCTGCGACGGCCCAGTCAGAGTCCAGACCTGCTGAGTGCTGTGGGGGGGCCTTCAGAGAGCTGTGCAGGAATGAATGCTGCAGAACCTCACTGAGCTGAAGCTCCGCTGTGAAGGAGAGAGGACCAGACTCCTCCACAGTGATGTGACAGACTGATGAAGCCACACAGGAAACATCACTGCAGCTTATTGCTGCTGACGGAGGATCTGCAGCTGCTGGATCAGGGGTGGACTTTCACAGGAATGTCCAGGATCCTGTGAAAACTCTTTCCCAGGTGACGCTGTTATCTGGACAGTGACATGTGGATGTGGCTTTTAAAATTTAGCGTGCATGCTGGTACTAGGTGTGATATAGATACAATACGTGCATCTCAGATACTATTCAAACTGATCCAGTAGTGCAGTCTGCATTTCTGTGACATCTTCCTCTGAAAACCTCCCTCTGCAGCTTCCGGGGCGTCTGTGCATCTTTGGTCATTTAAGAATAGAAACTTGAGGGTGAATGTTGTAGCAGCCGGGTCACTGCTAATCCTGGCTCAGTGTCAAAGGTCAGCCCTGACACGTCTGAGAGACATGCGATTCAAGGGCAACATTTAGACGTGAAATGATCAAAATATAACGAACCAAGCGCCGTTCATATTTTCTGTCATCACAGCTCATTAACACCTGGATCAGGCTCTCACATGAACGGGGCATTTTTGAAATCATACTCATGTTCATTTCAAAATATGGAAAACTTGTTTTTATAAAAGACATTAATAAAGTTTTTGTAGATTTTTGGACAACATGATGCAAGGGAGGAAAACATCTACACTACTATTACTCACTACTTTCATTATTATTAAATACTCCAGTAAGTTTTAATGGACGTTGTTATTAAATACATCCACTGGTCCAACAGCTACAGCTTGTCTTTGTACATATTTGCAGGCTGAAATGATCCTGTGATAAAAGTCATCATCAGCTCCAGACTCACTGGACTCTATCTCCTCTGAGGATCAGCTTCACTTTAAAAGGAAAAGAGTTTCTCACCTACAGAGTGATGATGAGGCGTGCTGCAGGACTGGGGCACGGCGAGGGAGTCACTGAATAAAAAGTAACCTCCATGGGGTATATATGGGCTTGGACGGGGGTTTGGCTCTTCCTCCTTTATGGCCATGAGGAACCCTGAAACCGACCGGGCCAATCAGCTCCTGAATGCCGTCGTCCTTTGACCGCTCACCTCGTAAATCTGAGTCAGTCCGAGAGGTCGGCAGTCCTTGGGACAGGTCAGCCTGACAGCTGGACACGAGGCACTCTGCAAAGGGGGACAAGGAAAGGTTGACACTTAAATCATTATTAATAAAAGAGATTAAAAGACTTCAAATATATATTTTGGGCCTCACATTAAAGCATTAAATATCTGACAGTCATTAAACTGCACTGTGTTTGAGCAGCTGTGTGTGATGTATATGTCAGATATATTCGGATCCACAAAATGACAGAATGCACTCAAACTGTACGTGTGCAGTAAAAGCTGCAGTTTCTCTAATCCTCGGGGTCTGTGGTTGAAGTTTCCCATGCAGACGTCATAAAGACATACCTTTTTTTTTTGAAGTCATTGAAGTGGGTTTGGCTCATGCTGGAATGGCAGCAGCTGAAAACAACACAGCACACACAACATTACATGAAAGGCGCAGAGCGATCTGCTGTCATTGAGATGAGATACGAACTGCTGTGACTCACCGACTGTGGCTGTGAATGTGCTTTTGTAATCAGCAGAAATCCAAAAAAAAAGGGATCACATAAATAATGTATATAAACAAATAATGCCTTTAAAAACAGCAGGAAGTCAGCAGATGTCATTAACATGTAACATCCTGATTACATCATTTAGCATCATAATCAGATCACTTCTCTCTAACCTGCGCGGACTGAAACTCGCTTTATTTTTATTTGAAACCTGGTGAATGTTTGTAACGTTGCCATAAGTCTGCAGGGGTGCGACTGCACGCCTTTAGGAAGCACCCAGTTCACAGCAGGAAGTCCTCTGCTGCCCCCGTGTGGTCATCAATATGAACTACCTCCTTTATACTAATATAAAGTCTCACTCAGACATACGGGTACTTTAGGGACTCTGAGAAAGACCTCAGGTGGGATTTAAGCTTAAGTGGTTACATATAGAGCCATATTCAATATCTAATAACTAATATATACACTTTATCAGATGGATTACCCACACGTAGCTGTAGCAGCACATGCTGAAGCTCTATGAGCATAATTAATGACTGAGGAGTAAAAAGCAATAATTAAGGACAAATACTCCACAGGAATAAGCCTGAATGTGCAGGTAGGTCTGTGAAGGTGGGTTTTGTAAATAAAACTGTGCAAATACGTAACTATAAAAACAATCTAGGAATTTTAATTCTGGAAAGGTTAATTATTACATCAATAATAAACCTTCATTTCAGGGTTTTTCGTTAGTTTTTGGCAGACAGGTTGAGAGTTGCTCGGTCAGGAGTTTTTGCTCTGTGGCACTTCAGTCTGACAGAGCTAAGTTTTAATACAATTATCTGTAGACTGTATCCAAAGATGGCCAGCTGGAGGTTTTTACGCATAAATAATAAATCTACAGCACGTTTCCAAAATAATTTTAAGCGGTGTGTTCTGACATTTAGCTGCTTCCTGGACTCTGAATGTTTGAGCATCATTTCTGATACAGTGGGAGGAAGTGATAAGGGGTGTCAGGCCACTGTTGTAATATTCTGAACAATGATTTTCATTCAAAGATTACATTTTTAAAAACTTATCTGAGCAAAATGTTAAAAAAAAAAAAACTTTACAAAAAAGAAACATTTTAAGTGACAAATGCGAGAGCAGATGCATGGGTGATGTTTTAGCCCAGATTCATTACAGAGTCATAAGCAGGTGGACTTAATTCTCCAGCATAAAGTTTAGCTAACATTAACCTAAGGAACGTCACATTTACCGCCTGAAGGCTGAAGACAACATCGGGGCGTTTGATTCGCTTCTCAGTCCTGGAGATTAAATCCAACCCCGAGCCGTCTTTCTTCTGCTAAATGTGTTTAGGGTTCCTTTTTTGAATCTACAGCGGTCTTAATGCACCCATCACAGGAAGTGATGACACACTGTCCATCTTTATATACAGTCTTTAAAAGGGAGAATGACAGGACGGGGTAACATTCACTTTTCACAGCTCCCTGAACACATGAAACCCGTTCACAGAGTGATTAATGCTCATCAGCACTGTGCAAAGTGCAGCTCCTGGCCAGTGTGACATGCCATAAAATAGACCTGAGCTGGGGATGATGCCATAGAAAACATGGATATTGTGTCTTGGCCCTCACTGACATGCACAGCACTACAACGAGCACAACACAACCTCGTTAAAGCAGGAACGTGCACCCAGAACTCGTTAACAATCAACTGTTTATGTCAGACTTCGCCCAAACACGTCGTTGTTCCAGGAAACGTTAACTCTGAAAGACGAGCTGTGAACTGTGAGTGTACTCAGCACTCAGTCTGCAGTGTTGTGCATCTCTGAGTCAAAGACAAAATATCCTGACAGCAGGGGTGGGAAATTAAATACATTTATTACAAAAAGTCTAGGAGCAGGAAGTTGTCAAAAGTGAACATCAGTACCATCGGAAACAGGAAGTTACACTGCAGAACAGGAGCTTCAGCAGCTTTTAACCATCTAAATTTAGAGTTATAAAAATGTACACTAACAAAGCAGGCTGAAACTTACAAATTTAATGAGACAAAGGGTATTTCAATTCAATGAAAAATGCCAGAAATTCCATAAAAAGTGCTAACATCCCAGAACAGAGCAGAGTGGAGCTCCTTAGGCCGCCTCGAACATCTTCTTCCTGTCAGCCTTGTCCTCAATGTTCTTGCGCCAGTCGCCCACCGCCTCCGCAGGCTGCAGGACACAAACGGGGACAGTCAGTGACGGGCAGCACTTCCTAACCCTGCCTGACCCTCCTCCTGCAAGCACTCACCTCCTCCTTCACCTCCTTCTTGACCTGCTTCAGGTTGGCCCTCAGGTCCAGGTTGACCGTGTGTTTGGAGCCCAGCAGAGCCTTCAGCATGGCGTCGGCGGACATGCGCACTTTCTTCAGAGCGGGCTTCTTCACTCCGGCCAGGTCAACCACTTTGATTTTCAGGTCATCGATCTAAGAGCGACCAAACAGTTTAAAGGTGAAGTCGAGCCGAAAGCAGAGCAGTGGTAGCGTTTAAAGTGTCCATGGGAAGCATTGAGGACCAGCAGCAGGACTGGGGAAGAAGTTCACATTTCCTCCTCACAGAAAGCTGCTTTCAGGATGAGCAGGAAACTCAGCACCTATCTGTCTAATGTGGGGTCCAGGGTGTGCACAGCAGAGGCTCTGGTTATGAAAAACTCATAGCTAATACTTTGGATGGTCAGTATTAACATGAATGAATAACATGGACACCTCATGTGACATCATTATGAGAAATATGTAAGAATAAAGCATCACGTGAGGAAAAAGAGGAAGTCAGTCACGTTCAGGTGAAATGAAAGGTGGTCTAAGCACTTCTGACAGTATTTTCAGTATTACTTTCACTTCTTACCACGACAGCACCTGACCGCGGTGACTAATGCTGCAGATCTAACCTGCTCCGGAGTAGGACATGTTCTAGATTTGATATCAGCAGATATGAAAGCACCACGTATGGATCAGTTTTCTATGAAATCACCATTCCTGGAGGATCCCTCAGAGTGCAGACAGCAGGAGGAGCGAACGTTTGAGTAGTGTTTGGAGCATCTTTGTCTCTCATTTATGAGCATCAGTAAGATACTTGATTTTTTTGAATGTATAATCCTAAAACTGGGCACCTATTTGTACTTGCAGATGTTAAATCTAATTTACATGTAGACCAAACCTACATCTGATTATGTTTAATCTGCACGTGCTCTCAGAGCATTAGTACTTTTCTCCTCAAACACAGTCACCCTGCTGTTTAAACACTTCATATTTTCTAATATCGTAGTTTAGTCTTTCTGTCGTAACATCAGTCGCTCCGTCCCTGTTTGATTGGCTGCATGCTGCCGACACCGCTCCTCTCGTGTAGAGGCGTATTGGGAAACCTGGAGTTAACGAGTTAACCTAACGAGCTGATTACCACCTTCATGTGAGTGATGCCTGGGTATGCCTCTCCAAGGCACTGTGGGGCAGGGCGGTAGCCTACCTGTTACAGCACTCCTTGTTCTTCTTTTCATTCATTTTTCTGACTGTTTTGTATATTTGTGTGTTTTATGTGAGTTTTCTAATAAGCTGTGGATTCTTACGTTATTGTCAAACCTGGCTGTCAGATTGGAAACTGTGAGGGCAGATGTTTTAGTAATTCAGACTGCTGCAATTATCCTCTTGTGCTAATTGCGCGTTTGCAGTGACTCGAAAAAAAAATCTAAGCTAAACTATTTGGTTTAACCGCTGTAAAAGAACAACACTGCCTTCCTGTTGAGCTTCCATCCTCATGAACCCAGGCGGAGGACGTGTACCTCTTTATCGGCCTTGCCCACTTTGATCTCCAGGTCGTACCTCTCTTCATCAATTTTGTCGATGAGGGCGTGCAACTTTTTGCAGGTTTCCTAAACAAACAGACACGTGTAATATTTTGTTAATGAGGACTCGCCTTTAAGTGAAGATATTATTTATAAAAAGTTGACAGGATGATAACATCCTCTGTGTTTTAACATTCAGATAAAAAGAAACATTATCTGCACACAATGACATAATGATAAAAGGAGCATAAAGGAAGATATTCAGAATGAATTCTACAGCTTTGACTCTCACCATGAGAGCAGCCTGGTCTCCAAACATGTCAGGAGCTGGGCAGTTTTCTGCCAAGTAGGTCTGCTTAGAAGCTGCAATTTCCTGTTTCTCCTTTTCAATCCAGTTCGCCGCGATCTGCAGCATCAAACTCTGCAGGACAAAAAAAGAAGGCAACACGTCAGGAGTTTTCTCTCGACACTGTTCTGTGACTTTTACACCAGATATTAATTATATATCTTTTAAATAAATCAGCATCTATGATCTGTATGATTAGAAACTAGTAAAGACATACAATTACAGCAGTGTTGCAAACAGTAAACCTCACTCACAGCAGACATGTTAGCTTGCTAATAGCAGTAAAAACACAGGTCAGGGTCCTGATGCCAGCTCTGTGTTTGATCTTACTGGGACAGTAACAAACTAGAGAGTGTATATAGATGATGGACAGAACGTCCAGGTCTGAAAAGTGCCTTAAACCTGCACGTCATAACCAAAGGAGGGGGCAACTCTTCTGGTTACAAAACGACTTCCAGAAGAAGTCTATGAGAAACTAGTCTTTGACTGGTCATTGACCTGTGACCCCAGGAAACACTTTCCTTTTGAGTTTATGGTTTCAGCTGTTAGTTTTAAGTCTTATGGAATAGTTTGTAAAGTTTGTAAATCATGATCTCTATTAATGTGCAGGACGATAATAAAACAGGGCTCTGCTTGTGACTCCAGCCTGACCGATATGATATATTGGCCAATATTAAATATGTGCCGGTAGCTAAACAGATTTCTCTGAGTCTGAGAGGGACTACCTGTACAAATAAGGGTTAAATAAATAAATATTGGTAACAGCATGCTTAATGGCTGATAAATAAACATTTTTTAAGTACCAAAGGAAAAGGAGAAACACCCGTCAAAAATGTTATGAGTGTTGATGTTGCATAGTTTGTCCAGCAGAGGGCACTCTGCAACTTCACTGTTAGCAATACGTATAACTGCACTGTCATATTATCTTAGTAAGGACTCATAAATAACACACATAAAAAGTATTAAAAACTCTGATTGCTTCATGTATCCAAACAGCTTAAAACCTTGTATCGGTCGGTTGGGGACAGCTTGAGCTCCAAAGGAATGACTTTGCAAACCAGGAGGTGACGTTACAGTGGCTATAGCCATCTTTTATATACAGTCTATGCATAGAATTAACATTTTTCTGGTATTGAAAGTATTTGAGGATCACAGAATTTGACCAACAGCAGCTTCATTGTTAAAGTAATAAAGCTGTCAGTTTGAAGCTCAGACAGACCTTCAGATGATGCCTGCGGCTCGAAGTCATCTTTTTCCTGTGAGGAGTGAAAAACAGCAGTAATTAAACAGCCGTTCACACACAGACACAAAGAAACTCTGCATTTATCGGTCCTTTCCTCCTTTCATTCTTTCCTTGCTTTGGCCCTTCCACCTTTTTGGTGTTTCCTTTCCCCATTCCCTTATTCCTGTTTTATTATTTTCTTCTTTCCTCCTTTGTCTTTCCTCTTTTTTTTATTAGTTCTTCCTTTTAACTCCTCCCTTCCTTCCTCATTTCACCATCTCTCCCGTTTCATCCTTTCCTTCCTCCTTTTCTTTGTCCACTTCTGATTCTTGTCCTCTTATTTCTTTTGTTATTCCTTCCTTCTTCCTTCTTCCATCTTTCTTTCCTCCCTTCTTGCTGTCTTTCCTTTTTTTTTTATCCATTTTTACCTTCTTTCCTTCCCTTTCATCTTTCTTCCCTCTGTCCTTCCTCGTTTTGTCCTCCAAACCTATTCTCATGCTCCACAATAAGAACATTTATATTCGAGTAATTTCACTCTTGATATTTCTGAATCAGTAAAATACTTGACGTGCATCGAAGAGGCAGCACTTACTCAGACATGTTGGCGGTTTCTTTTCTTCACAATCTGTTTGGGAAAAGAAACAGAAGAAAAACTCATCAGGAAGGACTCATATGAGGCTCCTTCCTTTGTATGAAATGTGATCTGTTTAACCACTCGCTGAGCAGCTGAGTGGTGACAGAGCTAACTTTGGGGTTGGGGTCAAATGTGGCCGCTGACGCCTGCCATAAGCTCCTTTACAGGTGATCATGATTAAATCCTCGGGGAGTTAACACTTCAATTCCTTTAGCAGAGAGGAATCTTTCCAGCAGAATGTGCTGCGGCAGCAGCTCGGCAGCCAGCACCAGCGAGTGAACACCCCCCCCCCGAAGACTAACCCGTCTCAACAAGGCAGCCGGTTCCAGAGTCATGTTTCAGAGTTATTTTTAATGAAAATAACACAGAGGTTTAATTCTCCAGCTGAAACATGACACAAAGCAGCTCATTTCAGATTGTTTTTAGTGTAAACACACTCAACAAAGAGAGTAACTATTATTTTGGTCCAAACTGAAACATTTAGACTCAGCTCCATGTTTCACCAATCACAACACCATCGATCCAGATGTCCCTGCAGCTCCACAGCTCCACAGAACTTTAACTGTGGATTCCCCAAAGCCTTCGTTTCATAAGACGCTATAAAAATCATTTTCTTTCAGTCTTTATTTTTCAGAACAAACATCTAAGAAGACACGCAGAGATCAGTTTTAGAAGTAAAAAAGAAAAACTATCATGACTGCATCAATATTTGAGTTTCCGTCCCACACGAAGCTCCAGAAACATCCATGTGTAGAGATCCCAAACTGTAAAGGCCAGCCACATAAGCACATTAAAAACAGCATCGTGTTTCCAGACCAAACCTCCAGAGAAATCCAGTCCGGGAACCAGACATAAACCTCTAAAATGCATCATAATAACAACAGTCCCCTTTGTGCATCAAACCCAAACTTATGATTGTTTTAAGGATTAAAGCAGACCTCAAAATGATTCCCAGCAGTTCCAGCAACAGCTCTCACACTAACCTGGACACAGTGGAAACGTGTCTGCTTTGTTCCTGCTCTCTGAAAAAGAATCAATCTGATGAAAATCAGTCTGATGGTGAAAAACTTTAGAAATGTTTTAAAATATACATTAAACAAAGCTGAAGCTTACAAGAAATGCTCCAAAGAGCCAAATGCTCCGAGCTGTAGAAAAGTCCGAATCCAATAAGAGCATCATTCAGACTCTCTGCAGCACTGCTCACACACACAAGCCTCAGACCTCATCCTGCAGCCTCACGTTTCCCTTCAGTTATTAACGAACCCCGGAGGTCAGGACTTTCATCACCTTAGCGCTTTACCAACAGGTTTCCCCCAACGGCATCCACGCAGCAGCCGTTTCATATCCATTTACCAGCTCTGTACAGCCATGCAGGGAGAGGAGGAGGAGGAGGAGGAAGGAAGGGCAACTGGGCTCACCTACGACGAGACAGAAAGTCCAGGAGGAGGGCAGCAGTGGCAGTGGGAAGAAATCATCCTCGGGGTGTATATATACGGGGCATCAGATATGGATATGGTGCCCCTGTTTATGGAAATGCAGGATCCTCAGACCAATCGGCCAGCAAGCTCCTGAAATATCATCAACCCCTGCCAACTTCGCCCCATAAATCAGGCTTTATCAAGGAGGAGCCTCATTTCATTTTAGGACTTTACTGGGTGCCACCGGGATGCTATAAAAGGGAGAAAGAGAAGGATGATGATGATTCACATCTGATATGAAACCATCAGAGTCCAAACATTTAATTAGATGAACACGGGCGTGCTGGAAATAGAGGGACAGACGTGTTTGGGTCGTTGTCGTCTTAAAGACGTTCAAATCCAAAAGTTGGTAATGAGCTGTGATCCAAAGATAAAAAGATCTTCTCAGGCTGGTTCTCACTTTGATGTCAGAAATTAAAGGGTGATTCTCCATAGTTCTTACATATACAGTCTCAGGGAGTTCATATTTACACCCCACTCAAAGCCCTAAAAAGATTTCATGTGAGTGACGCTCACCAAGCATGCGTAGAAACAGAGGCATGCAGGTCTGACTGAAGCACGATCGCTTAAACCAGCCAAACGTGTCAAAAGTCTGAGCTTAAGGAGAAACGCCTCAAACTGACTCCAGAGCTGAAGCAGCTCCGGTAAAAGCCACAGACTGGATCGCCGCCCCGCGTTTGTCTTCAGGAGTCCTGATGTGTCAGACCTCGGTGGAAACGTGAGCGTTTTATGACTCATTAGCAGCAGATTTCTCACCCGGTGCACGTCCTTTAAAGCTGGCCCGAGTCCCAGCGCCTCCACAGCTGCCCCACACCTCTGAGTACAGGACAAGGCCGAAGGCTGTTTCTCACGCTGATGCACAGCACAGCTTTAACACACAACTCTGTGTGTGTCTGCATGTGTGTGTGTGAGTCCTTTCATCCTCAGTGGACCAAAACAGAGTCGTGAACATTGCTAATGCAGGACGGTGTGATTGATTTTTAAATATAGGGACTTTACCTGAAACCTGAAGGCAGACCTCATGAAAACAACCAGTCCGGTCTGAACTGTATTAAAGCTTTTTAATCAATAACTTCACATAACTTGAAAAGTTGTGAAACTCGATCAGAGATTCTCTCAAAGTCGACACTGCGATGAATGAAGTGAGTCTGGACTCTCTGAGCTCAAGTGGAGGCTTAAAAATAAAATACAGCAACCGCAGGTAAAACTTTGATATAACTTTTAATCATTGCTCCAAATAAAGTGCTTAACAAGCTCACATTTCTGTAGTCTATAAATACCTGGCTGGCCTGCTCACTGTTTCATATTGGACGGCCTATTGGAGATGTGGCTCTGCCTTCAGAAAGGCTTCCAGACCTTTCTCTGGCTTCAGGGGGCCCTCTCATATTCACACTTGTGCTACATGTGTGGGCATGATTTCAGGTAGGTTGAAGCCAGGTTTTCCATGTGGATACAGTCACCTGCTGCCTCCGAATATTTTTTCTGGAATGCATAAAAGTACAACAAAGCATTGTAGGACTGGGCGTGTTTAAAGGGCGCCATCTTTAACTCTTCTCACAGACCGTGTATTAGCTGGATGTCTCCTGCTGTTAGAGGGAAACCTCGAGCTGAGCATGTTCACCATCACCAGGGAGGTTATGAGCGATGCTTGCAGGGCACAGTCTGCACACTCTTTATGAGACTTGTGTGGTGATTCTCTACATGCAGTTTTGAATTCCCGGTGACCGTTGAAATGAAATTAATTTAGATAATTCTTCAAAGTAAGTGACAGAGGCATTTCAAGATGGCACTCTGAGGGCGAGACTTTCATCATCTTCTTGTTTTGATACTGGGGAGGATCTGACCGATGAACCGAGGAGCAGTGCATCTCATGGGGTGGCACTACCCTGAAGCAACCGCTCGTTTCAGAAACAGAAACATAATTTATGAAGCAAGCGTCACGTTGTAGTCAATATAACTTGAAACTAGAAACAGAGACCATCAAATCATGAAGAAAGAATTTACTGAGGTCATATGTTAAAAGGGAGCCATGGGCCATTCTCCCAAAGACTTCTATACAACACTGAAGTGTTGCACCCATGATGCACTGAGTGTTTCTTCTCATTCACCTCTTTTCACTCTGTTTATATCCCACTCTGCATTTAATCATCAGTTATTATTAATCTCTGTCTCTCTTCCACAGCATGTCTTTTGTCCTGTCTCTCTCCACTCAGCCCCAACCTGTTGTGGCAGATGACTGCCCCTCCCTGAGTCTGGCTCTGCTGGAGGTTTCTTCCTGTTAAAAGGGAGTTTTTCCTTCCCACTGTCACCAAGTGCTTGCTCATAGTGGGTCGTTTGATTGTTGGGTTTCTCTGTAGGGTCTTTGCCTACAGTATAAAGCACCTTGAGGTGACTGTTTGTTGTGATTTGGCGCTATATAAATAAAACTGAATTGAACTGAATTGAAATCTTTGGAACCAAAGGAGTCACCCCCTGCTGGGCATTAGAAAGAATGCAGTTTTAAGGCGCTTCCACACTAGATGAACTTTTTAGACCCAGAAGCCAGAATTTTAGACAGTTTCTGCTTTTTCATAGGGGGTCGTTTTGACTGTTGGGTTTTCTCTGTGTTATTGTAGGGTCTTTACCCACAATACAAAGCGCCTTGAGGCGACTGTTTGTTGTGATTTGGCGCTATATAAATAAAATTGAATTGAATTGAATTGAATTTTAAGCAAGATGGTCAGGTTGACTGAATATACTGTATATCAGCTCCTGGCCATTGGCTAAGGCCATCCTTTGCATGTTGATTAACTTACAAAGAGCCGCTACTGAAAAGCACCACAGTGTTTTAGCTCGAGTGCAGCGTACACATATTCACGTGACCAGCGAATGTAGAGATCTGGAACTGGATGGTTACATACTGTGTGGAAGCTCCAAGTGTCATACATGGATATACAGCATAAAGGAAAAAACAAAGAATCTACAGTTCCATCGAGCTCTCCTTTGGATGTTTCTGCCTTTGGTTCTCTGTCAGGATGATCCCACACTGCTTCAGTGATGCTGAGGCCGATCCAGGACTGATGGTGTTTCTATCCAGGTGCTTCTACTGTGTTCTCATGAGGCTTCAGTGACCAGCAGACGGCTCAGCTGAAAGTTCAGATGCAGCTCTCAAGTCTTTGCTGGATGTTTCCCTGTTTCTTAACAACATGATTTTCATACTGTTATAATTAATAATAACAGTAATCTATTTGTAGATTTATATTATCACAGGTGGCTGTGGCTCAGGTGGTAGAGCAGGTCACCTACTAATCAGAAGGTTGGCGGTTCAATTCCTTGCTGCTCTAAGCTACATGCCAAAGTATCCTTGGGCAAGATACTGAACCCCAAGAGTGTGAATGTTAGACAGTAAGCACTCAGCTTAGTTACAGATGGAAGTGAATGGGTGAATGCAAATGTGTTGTATGAGTGCTCAGTTAGAGTAGAAAAGTGCTATATGAGAACGAGTCCATTTACCATGCTTTTAATATAAGAATGAGTGTAAATGTGTGCAGAGCCGAAAGCGTTCAGCAGACTGTAGGAGCGAGGGCCGAGGTGCTGACAGGTCTGAGTGATATGCAGACGGCCGTGAGTCACGCTGGGAATGCAGCATGAAAGTCAGCGTTCGGGCTCAGGTTTACGGTCCCGGCACAGCGACCAGGAGCTGTTTCCTATGAAAACGCTCGAGCTTCAGGACTGCTCTGTACCTCCGGTATGACTCTGGAAATGCGAGTGAAGCGTGCAGCCTTTCCTCACTATGTGAAAGTATTAATAACTATATGTCTATGTTTACACGCAGGTTGATGCATACTCCTGATGCTTGTAGTAGTTTGCTCGGATCCATCCGCCATCTGGTTGTGTTTGCAGCGTGGACGGAGTGCTCATGAGGTCTCCCGCGGGGATGGTTTGCAGTCAGATTTATTGCCTGTCATTAAGGCTTTAAGGTGTTAAAATACCATTCATTCAAATTTACTGTAAATATGTGTCAACCAGACACAAGTCCTGACATGGATAACACTGAAAGTGTTTGAATGCAGTCAGCTTTAAAGAGTTTGCTGCATTTTGTTTGTTTCTACTCCAATTTTCCATGTTGGGTTTATTAATTCACTGATTTGGGTTTAAACACAAAAACTCCAAAGACAACAAATCAAAACTGATGTGACAGTTTTTGTGACAAACATGTAAAATATTGTTAACATTTTTCCATTAAGACTGATTACCTAAAAAGTCAGAGGGACCTGGAGGTCACATCATGCTCCTAAAACCTGATTTGAAATTACAGGAGGAGAAGGGATCTGTTTGTGTAGAGAAACATCCTCTTCAGGGTGTTGGCTCCATAGGAAAAGTGTTGACCATTTCCCAGTGGAAGAATCACCAGGATGGTCATAGAAACGTTTTTCTAACCAGCTTCTTTCTTTCTTTAGAATAACTTTCAGGCTGCGTCTGTCGTGGCCGGCTTCTTCCTGTGCAGGTTTTGTTCTCTCTCTCTCTCTCGTTAAGGTCTCCTGGCCTGTATTCTGTAGCTGGGCTTGCCTCTGGTCTCTGCCTCCTGAGCAGTACCTCCCAGAGACTAATTAACACACCTGTTCCTGATCTGGTGGACTACTTAAGAAGACCAGCTGCAGCTAGTCTTCACTGGATTGTTGACTGCAGTTAGTGTTGCTGGCTTGCACACATCATTGTCTAGTTCTGTTTTGCCACGTGGGCTTAGTTGTGAGTAATACCTTGTTCTCTGTGTCCAGGTAACCAGAGCTGAGAGAGAGAGGTGAACTTGGCTTCGAGGTGACACTAAGGAGAACTGTCCTGTCTCTCTCCCCTCAGCCCCAACCGGTCACAGCAGGCGACTGCCCCTCCATGAGCCTGGTTCTGCTGGAGGTTTCTTCCTGTTAAAAGGGAGTTTTTCCTCCCCACTGTCACCAAGTGCTTGCTCATAGGGGGTCATCTGGTTGTTGGGTTTTCTCTGTAATCACTGTATGGTCTCTATCTACAATATAAAGCCCCTCGAGGGAACTGTTAGTTGTGATTTGGTGCCATTTAAATAAAACTGAATTGAATTGGTGTCATTTTGCTTCAGCTCACTCGCCTCCAGACCCCCTTTTTTTTTACCTCCTTTCTCCCCCTTCAGATTGGCCACATTGCTCAGAGCTGGATAAAGGATTGGACAGCATGAATACTGCCTCACCAGCACAGCTCATTTAAAGGGTGCTGAAAATTGAATTAAAGTGCATGTGGTCACACTCTGAGCAGTGTGCAAGATGTTTTGGTGACACAACGCACCACGGAGTATTTCTCGCATTTGGCTGTAATTAAAATTGCCACCCAGTAAGTGTAATGTAACGCTTTAACACCAAGGCTCGCTGTGGTGTTTCTCAGAGGAGCTGAAGTATGTGGCATTGAGAGCAGCCGATTTCACTGATTAACGGGCTTCATTCAGAGAGGAAGAACTAATGAGTGGGATCAGCTGCTGCTGTGGAGCTCATACTTTTTAATCTTTACACCACACACAAAGTAGGCCAGTGCAAAAAAAAAAAGTATTTCTGATCAGTGATAACAGCGTGGGTCCTTCAGTGAAACGAGGTGTTGGAGATGAAATACTGCCCCATGTTTCCAGCTGTTTACCAAAAACTCCTCATTATTCTGACTTGATTCTCGTCCTCATGCCAGTAACTGCTACAATGACATATTTGTGGAAATTTGCAGAAACAGACGAATGCTCTCAATTTTGCAACACCAGTGCCTCAAGTAAGGCTGTTTAAAGGTGGAAGAAACTTACATCCAGATGTGCAGGGGCAATTTTGACATGAATCATCAACCAGGGTTAGACCTATCATTTGTTCTTATACCGACCATTAACAGCTGGGAAAAAGTGATGAACCCCACATGCAATGAAGCTTTATTCCTCTGTTGTTATAAGCTGACATCCACACAGACATGGATGACAGTCTTTAGCAAAGATGGAGTCTGATGTGTTTTTTCCAGGCGAAAAAGACCCTCAGACTCTCATCCATGTCTTACCTGTAGATCCTGAAGACAGTTATTCATGTTCAAGCCTCTGACTGTGACAGAGATAATGGTTTCCTTCCTGAAGGTGAGAAGAAGGATTTACTGTGAGCAGCACTTTTCCACAGGTTACTGTAGGTCAGCATGGAGGAGACTGTAAAATGCAACTCTCCTCCCTCCAGATGGTTCTCCTTCTCTGTTCTCATTTCTAATTCTGGCTGGTGTGAATCTAAGTGAAGAGGCAGCTGTTATCTGAGGATACGCTGCAGCCGTCAGCAGAGGTCAAATATAACCTGCGGTAACACTGAGGAATGAGAGCCCAAATACACAAGACATTGTTGACGTGTCAAGTGCTGGTTCAAAGTGAAGGGACAAAATGAAATCACCCCATGAAACAAAGCGCCCTTCTAACATATTTAACATATAGTCATGTGAAAAAGAAAATTCTCACAGGACTCTGTGCAGTCCTGTGAAAAACTAAGTCCACCCTAGCTTACTGCTTCAACAGGAATTAAGAGGGTAAGTAGCAGCCAGGTGCTGCACTGATATTAAGTGACCATCAGCAGGTATGAGCACCTCTATAAAAGCACAGGTTTGGGCAGTTGGCTGGTCTGCAGCATTCAGAGGTGGAGGAGGGTGGAGGATCTGGGCTTGTTTTGCAGTTACATCAAATCTATAACAGAACGCCAATAAAGAAATGAATCAAGGCGCTGCAGTGATCCAGCCAAAGTCCAGACCTCAGCCTGACTGAATGCTGCGGTGGGACCTTAAAGGAGCTGTGCAGAAATGAATGCAAAGCTCACTGAACTGAAGCAAAGCTGTGAAGAAGAGTGGAGACTGATGAAGTCACACAGGAGGTTCTGCCAGCTGCTGAAGCATCAGGTGCACTTGGTTTTTCCACAGGCCTGCGGAGTCTGGGAAAACCTTCCGCATGACTGTACGTCTCTGCAGAGCGGCAGCTGCTGTGATGAACACGAGTTCTTCACTGTATCGCAGCTGAAGTATCTGTGCATTTTCAATTTCAATATCGCATGTGAAATTACACAATGTGCAATATAATATGCTTACACTGCACTTTGGTTTTGTGTTTTTTATATTTATATATACTCTGTATACTGTGTATATGATGCTAGAATATTAGATATAGTGTATCCGTTCGACTCGTGGGTCTCTATTTCTGTTTTCTATAGCTTTTTTATTCTCGACTCCACCCTGTGGAATCTGTGTGTTTGAAAGCAGCTGTAATGAGACCAGCGTCCCTGCGCTTTAATAAAGTATTTCTGATATCGTCGTGCTCCTTTATGGAAACATGGAAACTCAAAAATCTGATTCTTGATGAATGCGTTCTATCAAACACTGATGATGGCATGATTGTGACAGGCTGGCTGCACAGCACAGACTGACAAAAACCCCAAAGATAACAAATTAAAACTGATGCAACAAAGTTGGTGAGTCAGCAAGCTAAGGTTAGCCTGCTAGCTGCTATGTTAACTATCAAGCAGGTATCCGCTGTTAGTAGGTATGCTAACATTAGCCATCTGATAAAGCCCATCTGCCAAACAGAACATCTGGGGCATCTGAATCATGGAGAGATTATTAGTTTGGTCATTTTAAAATTACTTCATCAGCTAACATTATAAACTAAGCAGGTTTGTGCAGCATACAGCAGTTATGCTGAAATGATGGAGTCAAGGTGATCTGTTCGTAGGATTCAACAAAAAGCCACATTTGTCCTTTTAGGACCGTGCTTCCAGGTTTCAGGTGAAAGTTGATTATTTTTATTTTACTGCCTGAAACTGCAGGAAGGCTTTTAAATTCATGGCTATTTCGGACTTGAGCGTACCTTTGCAGCAAAGCCTGCTGAGTCACAACTGAGTGATCGGATCTGCAAAGAAAGGAAATCAAATGATTTGGGTAAAATAAACAATAAAATCTAAAAATAATCTAAGATCTCACGCAATGGCTCACCTTTTCTGCTCCATGGGGGAAAAAAACCCGACTTCTTAATTTATAACAAAAGCTTATGTGGAAAGATTAAAAAGTGTATTAAAAGCATGGCGGGTTCAGGTTTAGACGTGTGCTGAGTAATTACAACAGATCAACTGTAAATATTATTTCAGTCTCTTCTCGTCAATATATCTGAAATCAGTGCGGGTCCATCCATCCTAAAAAAGTAACTCAGTCTTTACAATAAAGCATCAGCTTTAGAGTGTACGGGTGACAAATATTTCACTCACTTTCAGCTGGAGTCCTGCCTCTGCGCTCAAACGTCCGTTAGCTAAAATTTACCTCCAGTGTTTCACAAACTCAAGAAATCTACAAACAAGATGAACGTGAAGCTTTTGTGTTTAATGTGACAGCAAATTTATGATAAAAGTACATCACATTTTGTTTTAGAAACATGATAATGAATGAACAGGAAGTAATTTGGTACTCAGAATATAGGCTGAGTTACATTTCTGCAACAAAGGAGGCACACTGTTCTCTGCTGCCTTATCAGGCTTATGCAAGACTTCTCAGACTGGGTATTCCCCACAGGCTGTAGAAGAGTTATGGACAAAGTCACTATGATGTTACACACTGGTCTGCAAAGTCCTGTTTCTGAGGCCTCATACCCTCTTAGCTTTTTAAACCAAACGTCACATGTGAGGGGCTCTGCAGGAGGGCTGCTGCGTGCTCGGCAAAGCAAACCCTACTTTCCCGTCCCCCTGGACACCGACAGGGTCTGTAACTTCCAAAAAGAACATGTTGTGTTAAATGTGACTGGAAACTAGTGAGTGGGTTAATCATTTTTTCAAGAAAGTAGTGGGGGGGGGTTCGCAATCAGGAGTTGCAGCTCAGAGCTGGATAAAGTGAGTATTTCATTTCACCTCCCATGGTCTTTAGGGGGAATGCAAGTTAAGAAGCTACATCCATCGTTGATATTCAGTCTATGGGACTTGCATACTTTAACTATTTTAGGAGAACAAGTGCACACACTAAAAAGAAGAATTGCAGTCATAGCATTCCAGTAGCACTTGTCATGTGTGGTTTGAAACAGCGATACGCTGTTCACAAAGCAATGAGCTACACAGTGCTACATAGTAACCCAGGAAATAAAAGTGTACTACAGGAAATGTCCACACAAGCTGTCTCCTTTCCTCATCACACTGGGAACTGGGTTACCCCAGAAGGGGGCAGCAGCATGCTGGCAATGGGCATAGACAGTATAAAAGATGAGTATAACTTCAGGGCCTCTCTTAAAGGTGACTGCTGTGGTTGCACGGTTGTATTGAAATCTGCGGGACCCTCACTCTGTGAAGTCATTAAACACTTTCCTTATGATGTCATGCAGAATTATCCAATTATCTCATTAACCATAATACTGAGTTACAAAACTGAGTCAGTGAGTGTGCAGAGTCCATTGGCTTCTCAGTCAGGTCCACCACATGTTCAGTTTAAAAAGCCTAAGACAGTGAAAACACTCAGCCTGAAGCTTCACAAACCACCAGGTGATGTAATGTTGTCTGTCTGTCTCTAATTTCCCTGACTGAACCCTCCCAAAGGGATTAATAACGTCTGATCTAATCTAATCTTGACAGTTTATGGTAACAGATCAGACACGGCACGGTTTGTTTGGACCTTCAGAGATCTGATGGTTCTTGGACAACTAAGTGGCATCAAACAGACTATTTTCTGAATATTGCGCAAGTGCTAACAAATAAGCACAAAATAATTGTGTTTCATTCATTCATGTTGGGCCAGTTAGAACATGGGTCATGATTTATTTGCTAAATGTGGCTCCATTGCACATACATCAAAGGCACATTATAATTTTAAAGCAAAGCATTGATCGGCCTTTACAGACAAAAGGTGGGACTGATTCATCTGACACGAATGCACACGGTACAAATATATCACAGTACAGTTTCAACACAGGCTGAAGCATGAAGGAAGCTTAGATTCAAGTGAAGAGCATAATCCAGAGAGAGATATCCAAAAACTACAACACCGTCCCCACCGTGCTTCTCCGGCATCAGTGCACATCACAGTTTTCCTGCATTGCAGTGGCACAAGCTTTGAATTAAAGGAAAGGCCATTTATCACTTACTGTAACACTTAGAAAGCACCATAACCTTTAGGTGATATTTAATAAGATCAAGATTCTACAAATTAAAGTGGATATGCAGCACTGTGGATTAAAACCCTTCAGTTCCAAAGACATTAGACCTGATTTCTGCCCTGAAGGTCACCCTCACGTTTAGCTATCAAACATCTTCTTCCTATCAGACTTGTCTTCAATGTTCTTACGCCAGTCTCCCACATCACGCAGCTGCTTGTCCTGCAAACACAAACAATGCCCTGTTAGTTCAGAGGCTGCTCACAACCATAATATAATACAGGCAGCAAAAGGCTGCTAATCGAATCAATCAAAAGTCAGCAGTGAACTGTTTTGATATTTGTCTGCCTCCTAGTGGCCAAAAATGGATGGTTGCTGTTTCTGAGGTCTAAGTCCTCATCGATGATTCGGTTCAGCTTTATTCATGTAGCACCAAATAACAACAAGCAGTCGCCTCAAACCCGCTGCTCCTGAGCCACATGTGCCTCCTTTCCCATCTCCATATTGCTCGACATCGGTTGCGGTGCCAGCGTGGCTGTGTTGGTACCTTTCAGAGTATCGTTAATGAAATTATATGACAAATAATAAAATCTGCTACACCCAATCAGCTGATCAGCTCACCAAAGAAACAGGTGCTCCAGTTTCAGTGAGTGAAATTCTAGTTTAATCTACTTATTAGTCCGTTACAGACGGTCATAGCTCTAGCACGCCACCATTTGGTCTAAATATGGTCACATCTGGCTCTAAAACAACCCAACAAGAAGATGGCCAAAATAGTAACGTTGTAGTTTCAAAATCAGGAAACCAGTGGGTGAAGTCAAAGTAGCCACGCCCCTCAGTCTACGATTCCTTCACATCACTGATGAGGACTTAGACCCCGCAGGTTAGACATCACAGAGACAAACACTGACAAACTTTCTGTGTTTATGATTGGTTGAGTGAGGACCAGATGAAGAAGGCAGCTGCTCACCTCCTCTTTCACCTCCTTCTTGACCTGCTTCAGGTTGGCCCTCAGGTCCATGTTGACGGTGTGTTTGGAGCCCAGCAGAGCCTTCAGCATGGCGTCAGCAGACATGCGCACTTTCTTCAGCCGGGGTCTCTTGAACTTTCCCCTCAGATCCACAATCTTGATGTTGAGGTCCCTGACCTTAAGGGGGATTACAGACAGAAGGAGCAATCATTGACCTCAAAGATTAAATGTGAAACATTGTTGCTATATATCAACTCAGCAGCAGGCACTCAGCTGTGGGCTACAACCCTGCTGTCTCACCTCATCGAGCACCATGTTCAGTTTGAACTCTATGCAGTATCTCTCATCTTCACTGATGGTGATCTGCTCATGAAGTTGCTTGCACAGTTCCTAAAGATGACAGTGATAAAAGCTTTTTGTCCAACTATAAACCCACAAAAGAAATAAAAATATATAACTGGCTGTGAGAACTCAACACACTGAACTGTTTTTTTGCACCGTTTCCTCTGCTGCTCTGAATATGAAGGTGTTTTGTGTGCTTGTTTTTTGCAGATACAGGGTGCTGAGCTCTCAGGGCCAGCGTGGACATCTACAGAAGGTTTCTCAGAAACAGTCTCTCCATTTGTTCTCACCACGAGCTCGTCCCTGGAGTACGGCAGCTCAATAGGAGGGCATTTCTCTGCCAAAAACGTCTCCCTGTCTTTGGCCTTCACTGTCGCTTCTGCGTCCAGCAAATTAGTTGCCACCACGAGCATGCAGCTCTGAGGAGTGTGCGTCATCACACCGTGTCAGGTAAGAGGAAGCGCAGGTAAGTGGATGGAGGAAATATGAGGTTTTGTTCTGTTCTGCTTATCTTTAAACAGTCTTACCTTAAGGGTGTGCTTACGCCTCGCAGAAAGTCTTTTCCTGCAGAGAGAAACAAATTATACTGGATGGACATAAAGTATATTTGTGACATTATGACTTAGCCAAATGCATATTTATTGACTTTTAACAGAATCATTCAGTGATGACTCTGATTCTTTAAATGTTACCGCAACCATAAAAATCAGGGAATTAGTAATGTATGTGGATCATGGATGAGACATGAATATTTGTGTGAGTGCATCATTTCTGTTTAAATCTGTTTCATGCCTGGTAGGAGTTTATTCTATAAAACTGTTTTAGTCTGAATACATTTTCAGTGCAGTAATATACACTCTTTCATATTTTCGTATCTAATGAGGAAACGAGACACAGGAGGGTAATGACTACCAAAGTAAAACAGGAAATGCAGCCATACTGAAAGGAGAGGACAGAGAGCGTAGGTGAACTTAGAGGATGTATACAGGAGGATGAGTCTAGAAATATGAGCAGCAACTAGAACTAAGCTATGGCAGGAGTTTGTGGAATTAAGAGTAAATGAAAATCACATCTGAAATAAGCAAGACTAGGAACTTCTAATCATAAAAAAGATTTCAAAAACCTGGGCCCACCCAGGGATGGTGACAAAAATATCGACGTCACATCAATGAGCCATAAATAATTCAATAATAATCAGTTAAGTTAGGACCACTGCAAGCTAAATGTCACATAGAAAATAAAACCAAAGATTTCTTGTGAAGGGAACTGCTGGTTCCTTTGCAGAGCTGTTCACACAAGTCAAGTCACATTTATTCATATAGCACATTTAACATAAATTCAGAATTTAGAGTCAATTTAGGGCCAAATTATTGAGCGTTTCAGAACACCCATCCAAAGACAGAGACAACAGCGATAAGCGTTCCGCGGCCTCGCTGCCGTTAAGAAGAGGGGAACAAAGCGAAACAATAGGACAGGTGAGGAGAAAAAAGCATCTCATATTTTGCCCCATAATGGGGGCACAGTATGAGGTTGAAAAAGCTCTGCATAGTAAGCACATATAGCATATAGCATGGGAGCAGTAGGGTGGGGAGGGGCAGGGGTGGAAGGAAGCCAGCGGAGGCGAGTGGGGTCGGGCTACTGTGGAGCTGACCCCACTGCCCCCTCAGCTAACAGTTCCTGATAAGAGGGGGGAATGTTCATCGGCAGCTTGGTCAGTCCACACGGGTCAGACGACGGGCCAGCGGGGGCGTAGAGGCAAACACAAACATAATCCTAACATGAATCATAAAAATTGAAATGTGTACTCACTCGGTGGCCATGTTAGCAGGAGGATCCTGAGGTTACCTGGCAAACACAAAAGAAGACTGAATTAATTTTAAAAAGTTTTTTTTAACCTTTTTGCAATGATTTTGATGCAAATACACATATATGTGTGTGAGTGTTCTCTTAATTTTTTTAAGTAGTGTATTATCAACACTGTAGCTCGATTAGCTCCAATTTAATGTGGTCCGCTGCTCCACCTCTGGCTGAATCGCAGCCAGTTTCTGTACTACGAGATTGACAGGAAGTGAAATGGTTCTCCTACATCAGCTCTGTGTCCACTTTCTAATGCGGCACCATATCCAAAAGGGCTTATAAGCTATAAGCCTATCGGCTCAGATGTTGCCCGATTTAACAAGGTCCACATCGGGTGTTGAGTAATCAGGACATACTGATGAGAAGTGTGCTACTGGAACGAGGCTACGGCATAAGTGCATACAAGATGAAAATAGGGAACTGTTGGAGTTACACAAAGAGCATGTGGGAACCCATGCATCAACCCAACATCAACTAGTAGCTCAGTGTTCCAACATGCGAGAAGCAGCTGCTGTCACAACTAGAAATTGATGAGGTACGACACAAATGCTACAACAAGGGGGGAGCCAGGATGTCAGGTTAGGGGGGAGATGTCATCATCCCCACATCCCCTCCGAGTCTGGGTACCAAGTCCCAAGAATAACTGCTACATTGAATGTCAGAGCAGCTGGCCTGAAAGAGAAGATCCTGGCTAAGCTGGAAACCTGGACCCTCCGTGGCCGATTACCAAATACCCTCTCAACATAGCAGGCACTGAGGAGAGCTACAAGTACCTTGGAATCCTACATGCAAATGGGAACCATGAAGTGGCTGCTAGGAAAGCTGCAACCACCAAATACCTGCAGCGTAAGGCAAGTCCTGAGGTGAATAAGAACCAAGATCCAGGCAATCAACACCTAGGCCATGCCAGTCATCGGATACCCTGCTGAAATGATAAGCTGGCCAGGAGGAGATAGAAGCCACTGACATTAGAGCAGTAAAGCACTGTACCACACATGGAGGGTTTCACCACAAATCCGGTGCCATGAAATGGTACACTAAGCGAAAGGAAGGACTAGTGAGTGTCAGAACCACTATCCAGGATGAAACAGCAAAGATCCATGAATACATCAGGAAGATGGCCACAAAGGATCAGGTGCTTAGTGAGTACCTCAGGCAGCAGAAACCCGAGAAAGAAGAGGAGGGAGAATGGGAACCATCATGGAAGGACAGGCCTCTGCACATCATGTACCACCGGCAGAGAGAAGAAGTGGCTGACATAGAGAAATCCTACCAACGGCTGGACAAAGCTGGACTGACAGACAGCACAGAGGCACTAATCATGGCAGCACAAGGTCAATAGAGGCTGGGGTCTACCACAAGACCCCAGGTTCAGGCTGTGAAGAGATGCTCCTGAGACAATCCAGCACATAACAGAAGAAGAACTTCATTTGTCACATCCACATACACAAAGTGAAATTCAGTCTCTGCATTTAACCCGTCACACTTACAGTATGTAACACACACACACACACACACACAGCACAACCTGTGGAGCAGGGGGCAGCTAGAAACCTGGGGGTGGGGTTAAGGGCCTTGCTCAAGGACCCACAGTGATGCCAGTCCAAGGATTTGAACCAGCATACTCTCAGCGATAAACCCTCTTCTTCTCCTCCAGGCCATCACTCCTCCAAGGTGCAAGATGCTAGCAGGCAGGGCATACATGGAATGCCATAACCAAGTGGCTGGCATAGTATACAGGACTATGCCAAGTACAGCCTGAAAGTCCCGAGGTCAAAATGGGACACGCCCCCCCACGAGTGGTTGAGAACAACAGAGCTAAGATCCCGTGGGACTTCCAGATACAGACAGACAAACTTGTGATGCCTAACCAACCGGACATCGTGGTGGTGGACAAACAGAGGAAGAAAGCCGTAGTGATAGATGCTGCAATACCAAGTGACGGCAACATCAAGAAGAAGGAACACGAGACGCTGGATAAATACCAAGGGCTCAGAGAGGAGCTGGAAAGGATGTGGAAGATGGAGGTAACAGTGGTCCCCGTGGTAACTGAACACTCGGGGCAGTGATTCCCAAACTGGGAGAAAGGCTCCAGCAGATTCCTGGAACAACATCCGAGATCTCTGTCCAGAAGAGCGCAGTCCTGGGAACAGCTAAGATACTGCGCAGGACCCTCAATCCCCCAGGCCTCTGGTAGAGGACCCGAGCTTGGAGGACAAAGACCGCCTGCAGGGCGATCTGGGAATTGTTTATATATGAATGGTAAATGACTGGTAAATGGTACACACCTGGAAACCCCTTTCATGGACTCTTGTGCTACTTGGTACACGCAGCTACAACAGAAGTGAAGACTTTATTCTACAACCCTTTGAACAGCTGTTCCAAGTAAGACTGTAAAGGTGAACTGTTGACTGTGAGAGCTGTTTTTTATGCCACTGATATGCTCCTATTCTGTGTTTTAAATCAAGCATGAATCGACAGTGTTTCCATTCTTTTCTAAATATTGGTAAGCTTTCTAAAATGTTGTCACTTATAAACGGCAGAGACTTTTCTGGCATTTCCTAAGACCAGGCTCAGGACTAAAGGTGACACACTACCTGATAATCTGACACCTGGGGGGCTGTGGATCAGGTGGGACAGACAGCTTTCCACTAATTCCAAGACTAGCTCCTCAATGTGCCAAACTGTAAAATGCTAAACCTCAATTTACCCATGATTCCAAGCACTCTGTGGAACCACTGATGTCAAAGGCACTATATAAGTGCAGATGATTTATTTACATCATTCTCTTATTATAATATAAAAAATAAGTTTAAATAAAATTTAAAGGCTAGTTTGTAAAGTATTCCACATCTATCACTGAAGGTTAATAAACAGTTTGCATATAGATTTTGGAACGCATGTTTTGCAGCCATTTTTGCAGAAGATACAAAGACAAAGATATAAAAAAAATGTATGGGAGGGAACTTCTTATTGTAACTAAATAAAGTTAGAGTGCATTAACTATTAATAAACCCTGTAGTTACACGGAGATGGGCCCTACAGGTCTTTAAACAGGCCTAGTGGAGTCTCACTGGCTTCTTTTTATATCACAGTATAAATAACCTTTTGGCACCCCAAAAATGACAGAGTCATGTGAAAAAGAGTTTTCTCATACCTAAGTGCACCCTCACTGCTTCCAAACGCACTTCATTAACTAATCAGCAAATGTGACCACCTCTGTAAAAACAGAAGTTTCTTTAGCATTCAGGTGTCTTAACACAATACCACAATCTTACCAGGAGTGGACAGACCAGCACATTCACCCCAAACTCAGGCCGTGCAACGCTCACTTAGACTGCAAGAACCCCAGAGCGCCATCTCAGACTCTACAGGCATCAGTCAGCATGTTAAAGGGTAAAGGTCGTGACAGCACAGTTAGAAAGAGACTGAACGGGTCTGGCTGTTTGGAAGGGCTGCAGCAGAGAGCCTCTTCTCTCTGAAAGAACATGGCAGCACAGCTCAGGTCTGCAAAGCTGCATCTGAACAAACCACAAAGACTTCTGGAACAAACAGACCAAAGTGCAGATGTTTGGAGGAAACCAGACTCAGCACATCTGCACCAACACCTCAGAGCAGCCGTCAGCACGGTGGAGGAGGGCGGAGGATCTGGGTGGACCGTGAACTCCTCTGCAGACCAAAGTGTTCTAGAGGCACGCGTGAGGCCGTCTGTCCCACAGCTGAAGCCAAACACCGAAGCAAATCTACAAAAGAACAGCTGAAAAAGAAAAGAATGGAGTTGTTTCAGTGGCCCAGAGTCCAGACCTCAGCCTGCTGAATGCTGGGGGGGGGGGCTTCAGAGAGCTGTGCAGGAATGAATGCTGCAAACCTCAATGAAATGATGCAACATTGTAAAGAAAGAATGGGCCAAAAGTTATTCCTGATAAAGGTGTCAAAGGACTGCAGAGAGTCTGTGAAAACATTTTCACATGACTGTAAATAAAGACATAACGCCCATCTTTCTTTGGCAGCAGTGGCAAAGATCTAAGAATAGCACAGTTGTTATATATCTGTGGATCACTGCTAAGGCAGATTTTCATCATGCACTTATTATTATTATTATTAAATGGACACCAAATAAATCTTTGGGACACTTTCAAATGTGGCCTGAAACATTTTGTGTGCTTTTCTGCTGACAGATGGAGTAAAAATAGGCTTCTTATAGTCAGGCTGCTCACAGATGTTAATGCTCGTGCTTTACATCACAGATCCATACAGTATCAGAACCAGCTCACATTTGCTTCATAAAAAGGTAAAAACCAAACTCCTCATTTTTATTTAAATGTCACATCATGTCTAAAGTCTTATCTACTGTCTCCAAGGCTGTCTGACTCCCACACACACCTATCTCACATTTCATGTTTGGACCAAGCAAACTCTATCTTAAGACATCATGTTAATTAAAGGAAATTCCATGGAACGGCTCTTTGTAACCCAGGACGTGTTAATGCCTTAAAGGAATCATGCCACTATTTTTAGCAGCACGGCTCAAGGGACGCAGGTCCAACACTGTCCATGGAAACATTTCAACAACTGTGCCATGAAATTTGTTTGTTGATCTTGTGACTGTGTCTTTAGCGCCACACACAGGTCAGATTTTTATTTCAGGATAGAAAGCAATTAAAAAGTATTTAGAAAGGACTACTACTACGGTAAATCGAGGTATGTTAACTAACTAAAAGCCAGTGTAACAAGTAAACAATGCCGGCATAATAGGTTTGATTTGGACCACCCCTCTAAAGCAGCCTGAACTTTTGACGTCACGCTAACAAAAGACGCTAACGTCACATTGATAATAGGTACACATTTACATTCTGTCCATGCCTAAATCTCAATTTCATATTATACTAAGAAACTGACACAGAAACACTGATCAGTACACACAGACAGTACAATATCCAGAATGAGCTTTACAGTACAATGTCCAGCACTGGTATAAGGAACACAGTGATCTGAGGTGTTCATCAGAAACACAACCAAGTGATCTGAAGCTAAACCATCCACTTCAGCAGCCTCTCTATAAATACGATCTTTGCTTGTAAAGATTATCCCTACCAGAAGTGTGTCTTGGAGCATGTTTAACATGCACCCACCCACGTCATCTTCTGCTTGTCCAAAGTTGGGTATCAGATCTTAAGCAGGGTATTCTAGGCACCTCTCCTCCCTGCAACATTTTTCAGTCCCTCTTGGGAGACCTTGAAGTGTTCCTCTGATAGATGAGCCATACGACACCTCTAGCGAGTTCAGGGTCTACCCCAGGGTCTCCTCACAGCCGGACATGCCTGTAAAACCTCCAAAAGCAGGCACCAAACCCCCTCATCTGAGTCCTTTTGACACAAAGGAGCAGATGTCCAAACAACCTGATTTCCAGGGCTGAGCTCTGCCATTCTACGCCATGTCATTCATTTGGTTACTACCCAGAGCTTGTAACCATGGGTGAGAGTCATAGTTTAGATGAGCCTTTAAATCAAAAGTTACTGACTTTACGGCTCATGCCTCCTAACCATAACGCTCCTGTCAAACTCCTGCATTACTGCTAATGCCACGCCAGGCAGCTTGGACATCTTACACTCTACTTTGCCAGCACTTGCAAGCAAGACCCCAAGATATTTAAACTCCTTAACAGCAACTCAACCCCGAACCCAGAGGGAGCAATCTGCAGTTTCAGCAGAGAACCACGGCTTCAGACTTGGAAATGCTGACTTTCACACTTGCCTGCAAAATGTCCCAGTGGGCGCTAAAGGTTAGGGTCTGATAAAGCCAAGAGAACCACATCATCTGCAAAAAGCAGAACACAGTGCTGAGGTTTTCATACTTGATGTGCTCCTCACCAAGGCTTGGATTTTGGATTGAGAATACGGCTCGAGCCTCAAGTTGTCTGAACTGGAAATAACTCCCAATTTTGTCAGTTTATAATCCATACCTAAGCCACAGTCAGTTAGTTTTGCACAAGCTTTCCGGTTGGAACAATACTTTATTGTCCTCACAGATGCTGGTACATTCCTGTAAAGCAATCAGTTTAAGCCTGTCTGTGGATGACTGCCGGTCTGTCAGCCCACACGTTCAGTTACTCTGGATTTTCCTCTGGTGTGACCTTCGTTCTTGTTATTCAGTTGTATTAACAGTAACGTCAGTAACTTTGGTGATCCTCTGAATTTTCATCTACTACAACCATCAGGTCATTAGAGGTTCGCAATACTTTGCTTCACTGCATGAAAAATCTACTGGCATTTCCATAGCATCAGCTGGAACCTTTGTTTAGCTTGCAAATTGAGCTCAAACTACCTACAGAATTAAATATCACCGGGTGGGTAAACCAACCCTTTAAGCATCAGCCAGAAGACACTTCTCGAGGTCCTCAGAGGATAGGCAGTCACTGCCTGAGCTGCTTGTAATGTTTAGGAGCTGTGATGGAGGACAGGATTAAGACTATTCCTGGAGCCACAGCTGTTCCTAAAGTCTTCATTATACACACCAGGCTTGTCTTAAAGAAAAGATGTGTGACAACTACTGCAGGCATCCTAAAGCACATAGCTGACCAGGAACACATGGCTGTCATCTGTAAGCCAATAAGAGGCAGGTGCAGGGGGTATCTCCAGGGCTGACAGGGTATTTTAAGGCACTCAGAATTCTGAGGGCACAACAGCATGTTGCTCTGGAAATAAAATCATATTTGCAGAGGCCTTCATTTTTGTCTTAAGTATGCGTGAGTGTGTGTGTTATGAGTAGGATTGTCTCTGGAGGAAGGATAGCAGGATTCACAGTAACCCAACACCGCAGAACATCCCTCAGACAGCCAAGACATTAGAACATATCACAAAAATAGCCTGCTGGCTGACCGCAGACACACACACTGCTTCACACTTACAAAAATAAAAACAAGAGGGCACAAGAGACATTTCAATTCAGTGCAAAAGCCTCAATTAAATCTGCTGTAAAAACTCACTGCAGAAAAAGACTTTTCAGAAAGACTAAACGACACTTTAATATATCTTAAACACCTCTAAGAGAACATCAAACAACTTTAACAGCCCCAAAAAATGAGAAAAAAAGGGTGCAAAGTATTAAAAAAAAAGAGCCCAAAAAAGAAAGCCAGTATAGTTCTAGGAACATCCAGTAGGTCTGTGGTTAGGGTTAGTCTGCAGAAGCATGGCTTCAGGTGCTAGAAGACGTTACCTTCTAACCGTCTGTGCCAAACAGGTGAGAACTCCAGATAAAGATATGAACCCAACTTTAACCACAGCCACAAGAAGCCAAAGATGAAAACAGGTTTTGTTGTTACTTCTATACAAAAATACAGATATCAATACAACAAAACCAAAACACTTAAAGGTACAATTCAAAGAAAAATATGAAATTTGTTGTCCAAATAACAGAAACCAAAAAAAAAGAGCCATGTTGGTCTTAAATGTTTTAATGCTTGTGGAAAAACAGGCTGAATTTGATAAGTGGGGATTAAAGTGAAGTGTGAAATGTGAAGACAAGTCCCTGAAACGTTACACCAGGTTTTCATCCGCTGCCCCCCCCTCCCTCAGCCTCAGCGCTGACAGGAGGATAAACACCAGCAGATCGATTTTCGGGTTCATGCGTTGTAGCGGTGTTGCCTTTCATCGTGCCACATCACCACGCCATACATCACTGCAGCAGGGCGAGCACACGTCGAGACCGAAAACTACTCTGAACCTTTGAAATCCTAAAAAATGCCGACATAATTATACACAACAGCAAACAAACCCTGACTGCGGTGTGAGGAAACGGCTCCACTGTCAGCACCGCCAAAGCAAACCTCCAAGACCTTTTGACATTTTATGGTCACTACAAACTTATCAAACTGACACCAGCTCTAAATACTTGGTCTGGATCCAACAAGAGCCAAACTCTCACAGTCTCAGCCCTCCATGAGCAAACAGATAATATGCTCCTCTCAGTATCTAAATCTACAAACCGGAGCGCCGGAGACAAAATAAAGCACCTACAGCTCCAACATCTACAACAAGATCAACGAGGAAAAGGAAGAAATCTTACTTTAACCAGGCCGAGCAGTAGAGTCGCAGAGACACAGACAGAGTCCCGGGCAGACAAAGTGTTAAGAAGGTATTTATTGCAATCTCACTCTGCCTTCTAAATCCTGCACTTTCTCTTTATGGAAGGGGATTACTGGTCAAACCAATGAGCTGGCAAGGTCATGAAATACAGTACAGTGTCATCTGCCCCTTCCTGGACCTGCCTCATTATAAATAACCCGCCCTTTAAGATTGTATTCTGTATTATCTTGAGCCATCAATCCTCTGACAGGCAGAGAAGTTTATAATCATATCAACACTTATATTTACTTTGCTGACAGATGACTTAGCGAGTCCACGTGGAGACAGGAAACCTTAACGTCTCAGCCGTGGAGAACCCGTCGTTTCATTTTTATAATCACAGGATGTGTTTTTAATTTAAAAAAAGGCAGGAGGAAGGTGAGCTCACGGTGCTGCTGCAGAGACGAGCTTAGGAAAACTGCAAGACAGAAC
Source organism: Pterophyllum scalare (assembly GCA_024447675.2). Lineage (NCBI taxonomy): Eukaryota > Metazoa > Chordata > Actinopteri > Cichliformes > Cichlidae > Pterophyllum > Pterophyllum scalare. Next base: position 20,488 of record JAMQGT020001322.1, on the reverse strand, counting down.
AGATTATTAAACTCCAATATATCAATGAATTTACCTTTAACTGCCTACAACATATTAATCATCAGAGTAATTAACATTTAATACCTTTATAAGGCACTAATGTACATATAAGATGACACACCAGGATTATTTAAAGTATGGGATAAAGTTAGTATTTGAAATAAAAGATTAAAGCATTATAAAATCATTTTATGAAGGACTTACCTGTGAACTGGAGAGAAGACCTGATGCCCCAAAGCCTGAGACCACATCAAAAGATTTTCATATTTTTAATAAAAACTCAAAATGATCCGAACGTTTGAAGATTTAGAAATAATTTCTCACTAACTGGAGCAATTTTTTTTGTGTTTCTCTTTTTAAAACATAAAGGTGAGAGTAGATATGATTCCATAGGAGAGAGGACCAAATGTTGGGAACTGAAGTAGGATTAATAAACAAAAATGTCTTTAATATATGAGAGGAATGATGGGCACACAGGTGAAAACAGCTGAATACAGGTGAGATTAACGAGGGCTGTGCAGAAAACCCAAGGAGAGAAATCTGTCACGGTCCTGTCGGGCGGTGTGACAGGCAGACCAGGACCCCAAAGCAGGACTTAAGACAGACATAAATTAAAATGTCTTTTATTGCTGAGAACAAAACAACAAAGAGCTAAACCCTTCCTGGGCAAACAGGGTTATGAATCCAGACTCTTCTTGGCACAAAACAGGCACGCCGCCACACGGGGAACAGACGACAACCACGTGACAAGAACGCAGACAATATATACACAACAAGTAATGAGACAATGGGAAACAGTTGGGAGGGAAACACAGGAAGCAAAACTAAACCCAAAGCGCAAGGGCCGAGACATACCAAAATAAAACAGGAAGTGGAGACACAAATATCCACAACCAAAGAACACACAGCATAATACATTACACAGAATATTAAAGAACAAGACAAAAAGCTGGGCAACAGCCCACGATCATGACAGTCAGGGTCAGCTGTGGGGCAGGCAGGAGATGGATCCAAAATGCAGAACTCAAAAACAGGATTAAACTAAACTTCAGCTTCTTTTGCTGATTGAAAAGGGTTTACAGAGCTGGACAACAGCAGCACAAAGTAGGAAAACTTTAAACTAGGACACAGACAGATGGAAGAACACACAGAGACCAGAGAGCCATAGATGAGGCTGTGACACAGCAGCCTGATAATAATGAATTACAGTAGTCCAGCCTAGAAGTAATAAATGCATGGATTAACTTTTCAGCATCAGTCTGAGAAAGGATGTTTCTAACTTTAGAAATATTGCGCAAATGTAAAAAAGCGGTCCTACATATTTGTTTAATATGAACAGTAAAGGACATATCCTGGTCAAAAATGACTCCAAGATTTCTCACAGTGTTACTGGAGGCCAAAGTAATGCCATCCAGAGTAAGTATCTGGTTTGACACCATGCTTCTAAGATTTGTGGGGCCGAGTACAAGAACTTCAGTTTTATCTGAATTTAGAAGCAGGAAATTAGAGGTCATCCAGGCCTTTATGTCTTTAAGACATTCCTGCAGTTTAACTAACTGATGTGTGTCATCTGGCTTCATGGATAGATAAAGCTGAGTATCATCTGCATAACAATGAACATGTATGCAATGCTTTCTAATAATACTGCCTAAGGGAAGCATGTACAATGTAAATAAAATTGGAGCTAGCACAGAACCCTGTGGAACTCCATAATTAACCTTAGTGTGTGAAGACGACTCCCCATTTACATGAACAAATTGGAGTCTATGAGATAAATATGATTCAAACCACTGCAGTGCAGTACCTTTAATACCTATGGCATGCTCTAATCTCTGTAATAAAATGTTATGATCAACAGTATCAAAAGCTGCACTGAGGTCCAACAGGACAAGCACAGAGACGAGTCCACTGTCAGAGGCTGTAAGAAGATCGTTTGTAACCTTCACTAATGCTGTTTCTGTACTGTGATGAATTCTGAAACCTGACTGAAACTCTTCAAATAAACCGTTCCTCTGCAGATGATCAGTTAGCTGTTTTACAACTACTCTTTCAAGGATTTTGGAGAGAAAAGGAAGGTTGGAGATTGGCCTATAATTAGCTAAGACAGCTGGGTCAGTGATGGCTTTTTAAGTAGTGGTTTATTTTCTTCAATTAATGATGAATAGTAAGATGTCCTAGCTTTACGGAGCACTTTTTTATAGAGCAACAAACTCTTTTTCCAGGCTAAATGAGCATCTTCTAAACTGAAGATAAACTCATCAAACTGAGATGTGGAAAAGCAGCTAAATCACGGATGCAGACTCCACTCAGCAAGTCTTGTCAAAAGAAGGCTGTATTCATGGTATCAGAGGATGAACCACTTCTCAGCAGGGACAAACACTCTACATTTAACAGAAGGTTTAATATAAGGAGACAAACAAAGACAAACAAAGTGGGTCAGACCCACAGTGAAACACAGTGGAGGAGCAGTCATACTTGAAGGAGTGCTGACCGGCACAAACGTTCCTCCACAGTCACCTGACCTCAGCCACACTGAACACACTTGAAGCTCTCAGACCGTGGTCATCAGTTCTGAACAAGTCTTGCAGCTCGAGCAAAGAAGGAGGTCAAACGAATCCAAAGATACTCTGAAATTCATACTTTTTTTTTTTTTTACAGTCAACTGTTCTGTCAAACTGTGAAAGTGATGAGAAAAGATGATTAAATTCCAAATATTTGCTAAAAGTCACATTAAGGGGATTTATATGAAGTCTAAGGGGGTCACATTTCGTTCTGTGTCACCATAAAATTAAACATCCAGCGAGGATCTGTTGAAGATGACATCTGCTGCTGGGAATTTTGAGTGTTAGTTGATCAGCCTGGCACCATTAAAGGCTTTGCACCTCATAAAAAAGCAACAGCCACGAAACACGACTCAGCATGGAGCTCTGGACTGGATCACATCTGCTGCTTTCAAATTCCTGAGAGCTAAAAACAAACCACATCATTTTCAGTATCAGTGCTGTCCTTCACCACAGCATCCATGATGCTGCGCTCCCACTTTCTAAACTGAGTTCATCTTCTATTTCGAAAATTTGTAACTTGAATCACTAAATACTCTGATGAAAGGAGTCCTGGGAAGCTACAGAGTAAAAATATAACATAAACTTTTTGTTTTGAGCAATCCTCATCAGGGTTTTATTGAAGGGGTAAAAAACATGGGCTTAGTTTAAGTTTGAGGTTTTTCAGCTTCTGACTGAGTGAAAGACTTTCTGTAAGTATTAGGGAAGTCCCAGCAGCACTGTGTCCTTAATTAGCTGAATGCTAACATTTCATTGGCAAAATAGGCAAAAAGTGTTGTTTTATTTTAGCAGTCAGTGTTGAGCTCCGTTCACTCTGATTTATTGGAAACTGCCTCAAAGGCCACTTTGGTGCAGTGGGGTTAACAGGAAGTTTGACCTCAGTCAGCTCTCCTCCCACCACAGGAGCCATGATGTACACACACCTAATACAAGCTACAAATAAGTCAGACCTCAGCTTCAGCAATATTTAAGAAATATTCTCAAAAATGAACATCATGATGCTGCAAAATCAGCTATAAGCAGCAAAGATGATCTCACAGCTAATGTTGACTTCACAGTGAGGACCAAGTCGAATGATAAACTTCCGGTGCTGATGCTGTGAGATTCATCGATGCTTCCAGGCATCTGCTGACACTGTCATCAAAAAGCCTCGGGCACTCATAGACCTGAGGCTTAAATAATTAAACTGTGAGACCCAGATGACCATATTAGGAATGTTCACTCCTCGTGACATCATACAGAGTCATGAATAGAAAAAAGTGGGAAACTGAGTGCTTAGAGCAGTCTGAAGCCTGAGTGTTTGGTTCACAGGGCTTACTGGATATATTCCGACCAATCTATTGGTTTTTAATACCCCCTCTTCTTTTTGAATACATTTGGCTTTTTATTCGTGTAAACCAGAAGGCTGCTTTAACCCCGCTGGTGTTCCCACAAGCAAGACAGCACAGCTCCTTCAGCAGGTTCATTTGTTTATTTGGTAACATTTTTTTTTACAGGATCAAAAATAATTCTGTGCTTTCCAAACATCAGATTAAAGCAATCAGCTTTTTCAGGCCTCAGCCTCAAACATCTTCTTCCTCCGTCCATGCCTGATTTGTCTTCGATGTTTTTGCGCCAGTCGCCGACATCACGGAGCTCCTAAAACATGTCCAAAGACGGGAGCTGGGTCAGGTGCTTTCACGACGCCGTGTCAGAGAGTACATGCAGAGCTACCGGGCATGTTTCACAGGCAGCAGACATGTCTGGATCGAGTCTGGACCACTTCTTGTACTTGCTGCTCTTTTAGGACACTAACAACTGCTTTGTGGCCAGATGTGGCCCAAATGTCAGGACACACCTGACATCTGTTCTATGTCATGTGGACCAAATGGCTGAATCAAGGCAGGCCCCCTGAGACTCACCCTGAGACTAGCCAAGGCCAGTCAGTATTTAGGATTTATAAAGTCTTTAAGAAAGAAACTTTCAAGTTGAAAAAACAAGTCATTACTTTTTCCTTAATACTTAATTTCATCCAGCCTTCATCTGTGTGCCGCTCGTTCAGAAACATGACCGATAAAACATGCATCACCAAAGCCAGCCAGGTCCTCACCTCCTCCTTCACCTCCTTCTTGACCTGCTTCAGGTTGGCCCTCAGGTCCAGGTTGACTGTGTGTTTGGAGCCCAGCAGAGCCTTCAGCATGGCGTCGGCGGACATGCGTACTTTTCTCAGGACGGGCTTCTTAAACTTGCCCATCAGGTCCTGGACTTTAATCTTTAGGTCATCAATCTGGAAAAGCAGACCGCAGAGGCCATGACCAAGGTTCACTTCAGCACGGAAGTCTTTGGAAAAGTGACCAAAAACTTGATCTTCAAAACATTAAAACAGTGCTGGGTGACAAAGTGTCCCTTGTGTTAAAAGTGGAGGGTTTACCCTCTGGGGAGCAGTGCTGTATTTTGCATCATTTTATTAATGCACCCCAAAATCTAACATGACATACGTCCTACCTGTGGAAGACTAAGATAACCTGAAGCTTTAGTTTAAATGAGTGGCTGACTGAGGACACACTGAAGGTTCTGCGGGCTTATATTCCACCTCTTTGTTGGCTTTGCTGACTTTCGTGTCCAGGTCGTATCGCTCCTCGTCGATCGCATCAATCTTGCGGTGGATCTCCCTGCACAGCTCCTGGGCACAGACACAAAGGCCGTTTTCAGACATGCACCGCAGGGCTGATCTTTTCCAGACGTTACCCAGCAGAGGTGCACGAATGCAGATGTTAACCTGCCAGCTCTCTAGTCTGCGTGATAGTGCACATGTGACGATAGCGTAGGCTGCCGTCGTATTCGTGACTCATTTATAATGCTACACTTTTTATTCTGTCAAGGCTGAGAATCGCGGCCGCCATGATGGGGGTGATTTAGGATTCAGCACAGGATGCAAACTTCTGTCAAGCCTCAAAACAGAAAGGTTCACAAAAGCATCCCAGAAAAAAGTTCTAGAGTTCTGAGCACCGATGAAACAAAAATGAACCTCGGTCGAAATATTGGGAAGAGGAGGGTGTATAGCTGCAAATGGGGCCAACAATCTAGCTTTTATTGATAAGAGAATCATTATGAAGCATCAAAACTCACAAGATTTGTTAACTGCAAAGAATTTTTGATTTTCTCCTCTAATTAAAGTCGTAATATTGCAGCTAGTATTAAATTTCAAATTAAATGTGCTGAAGCAGATCCTCTGCACAAGTGTTGGTGTTCATCTGTGACGTGCCTGCAGCTCCTGCATGGTCCTGGGCATGGACACAGGACGGCAGGTCTCAGCTATGTACCTCCTCTTCGCCTCTCTCGCTCCCTCTCTTCCTCCTCCAGTATACCTTTAGCGATGGACAGCATCAAACTCTGCCAAATAAATGAAGAACAGACGTGTGATGTTAATGCAGACCACAAATATTTAGAAAATGCTTTCCCTCCCACCTGTCACTCGAAATACACTGTGAACAGATGTAGAAACTTTTACCTTCAGATGATGCTTACGACTCGAAGACACCTTCTTCCTAAAAGACAATCAATCAATTCGTCATAAGAAAAAATGAGTTCAAAATGTTGAAGAACTTTCTTAAAGTTCTGGACAGAACTACTCACCCCGACATCCTGGCGTTTGTTCAAACCCTGCAGAAAAACATCAGGTTTCCATTTGAAACTACTGAGGGGTAAAGATGCAATAACAAAGGGACAGTTTTTAATCATTAGGAAATAAACAGGAAGGTCATCATCTAACAGACGGAGAGTGGGAAGGAGGGCAGGTTAACGTGGGGTCAGAGAGAGAACCAGTCCAGGAATGCTTCTGTAGCAAAGAAGAACGCCACTTAGAAGAAACACGACACCCAGATGAGCTTCAGCGGGACTCCTCGAGGAAAGGCCTCTAGTCTAAATTAGGATGAGGATCTCGGGCCCAGTTGTCCCTTGTCATGAAAGGGTCTGTCCTCTGGAAGATCATCAGGGAAAACCTGATCCCTCCTCTGCTGATACAAACCTCTGAGACACGACCAAGACCTGAACCGCCGTCTCTGAAAATAGAGGCTGAGCAGAGCAATCCAGATCAGTGACGACCCTGCCATTTTTAACAAAGAAGAATCGAGAATCTTCTTCAGGTACTGATGACTTTAGTTATTCTTTATTAGCAGCATTTATAATAAACCTATTTATTGTTTATTATTTATAACTGTTAGCGGTATCTGCAGCTTTCTCTGGGCCACCTTAAGCTTTGACTGATGGCTAAGGGTGAGTCTGACTGCTCCGCCTTCTACGGCCCAGAGGTCAACTTTGTTTCTGACACTTTGACCGCATGTGGCCCACACAATATTTGCACGACCTATATCGCTCCCAGGTCGAGATTTTGGGGCCACATTCAGACCACACTGCACTTACTATAACCTCGTCAGACCCACACAAGCGTTCCCTCTACCTTAACTATGCTGCAAGTGCCAAAATTAGACCAGATTAGGCCCAGGATGCAAAACTGTAACAACACAGAGTCCAATACAAAGCCTGATATTTCTATAGAATTACACAAAAAATAATCAGTTTAAAAAAGCAGACAATACAAGTTACATACTCAGCAGTGACTGTGATGGACTCGGGACTGCAGTACACACCAGCTTTAGGTAAATGACGGTCTCGAGAAGAAGCAATAAGTTTAAATATACTTTGGATGCCTCCAAATTCCCAGCATTTCTCAGCAACACTGAACTTTTTAGAGCAGAAATTTAAACCATCCAAGGAAAGAAAACAGCAGGTACCTGTACCTGACTGTTAACTACTTAGACAAAGTACCACAAAACATTCACTGAAGGCCCACGGAGAGCTGAAAAACCAACTCATTATCAACAACTCCCAAAACAGAGCTTCATAGTTCACTCTGTGCACTCCCTCTCTGCGGCCGGCACGCATTGGCTGGACTCAGCTTCAGGTGCTGAAGCTCTCGGTCAAACCATATACAGGTGACTCCATCCCGCTCAGGTGTTGTTCTTCCTACAGATACAGAATGGGCTCGTTTTACTGCATTAAATGACGTTTACACCTGTTGGAGCATATCTCTGTAAAGCATGAAGTTTGTATAGGGCCACGTCAACAGCCGCCTCAAGGCGCTGAGACCGGATGAGGGTGACACACGAACTCCGTGATGACACAGCGGGGAACGCCGGGACTATCGCTTTCCAAACTCGACAGTCCATTTGCACCAACACGCCTCATCACACTGCACTTCACACCTGCAGCACTGACAGCTTCACCCCCAAAACGAACCTTATTGGCATTAAAAAGCTTCTCATCACCATCATCAGCGAGAGTTTCTAATGAGCTGGTTTCTTCTCACCAGATCACAAGTTTAGCTTTTACCAAGAGCTCAGAGCTCAGAGCTCTGCTGTGCTGTTAGGTCCGGCAACAGGATGAAAGAGATTCGCCCAGAAAAGAGATTTCTCACCTTTTGGCTGATGAGGGAACCAGAAGGAAGCGGCAGATTTGGGAAGCAGCTATAAGTTGGTGTATATATTGCATTCCCAAAAGGCAAAGGGAACCCCATCCTTCTCTTTATGGAAGGCGATTTTCTCACCGACCAATCAGAGCACCTGGAATATTATATCTGACGTCCCCTCCACACCCTCCAAGGAGCTCCCCTCCCTATCTGACCATTAAAAATAACCCCTTCGGCCTAGATTGCTTTGCTCATTGCATTATTCTCCTCCTACATCCACCCCTGCCCCCCCCCCCAAACGGAAGTCACTCCTGTGCCAAGTGGAAATCATTAAGTTATGACTACCAAAAAGATAGAAGAAGAATGCCTACATCACTCCGGTATGCTCACAGGGTGGAGCAGTATTGGGCAGTTTTTCAGGAGACCAGGGAGCAGGAGTGATGAAAGTTAAGGAGCCAGCAGGTGGGAGGGCAGACACCCTGGCTGAAGGATACAATTAAGAAGCTGCTAACAGATGCTGGCCAAAAGGACAGAGAGGAGAGGCAGAGGCAAAAAAAGAAGCAGGACAGACGCGCTGCTTCCTGTTTTTCCTGACAATAAATGGATCAGGAATAGAAAAGACTTCTCTCAGGAGAGGTAGCTCTGCATGTTCATGCATTCTGCTGCACCAGTGTACCTCAGATATACTGCTGAAGCTGTCAGTGGCTCACGGTGAGGCTCTTCACGGGCTCGTTGCTGCTGTTGTTGATGCGGGGGCAGAGGATGACAAAGATTGCATTGGGAACCATTTCCAGGCTGTTGTGCAGCCCTGTGCCCTCATTCAGACGTGTTGCACAGAGTGGCGCTGCACACTGATAATTGCTTTATGTTACATAAGTGTTTTGTATTCAGAGGCGATCCTGCAGCTGTCAGCTCAGCTCGTTTTAATATAATCATAAACAGCTTGGTGGCTTCATCTTTAATGATGTAACTTATTAGTATATTTAATGCTAAAATTAGTGGTAATATGGTGGAAAGTACATGTGGCACTACAGGTGAACAGGTGGCATGAGGTGATAGGACTGTTTGTGGGTTCTCTCTGCTCCTCCAGCAGGAACCCTGATTTTGAGTTTATTTTGAGTAATCAGACCTCATATTGTCTGATATGTTCTGGATGTCTTTATCATTTTCTTTCTCCGGATCCACTGCAGGAAATTTCCCAGATTAAGGAACTTGGTTCTTTTGCATATTTCGGAGGAACCGTGGTCTAAAAGAAGCTCCATTTGAAAGAACGGGAACGTTCAGGAGTTCTGTCTGGTTAACCCTTTGATGTTTATGTACATCAAACCTGCATTTCCACACGGGGTGGCTCAGGCTCAGGAGGTAGAGCAGGTCACCTACCAATCAAAAGGTTGGCGGTTCAATTCCTGGCTGCATGCCAAAGTACCCTTGGGCAAGACACTGAACCCCGAGTTGCTCTCCGACATAAGCGTTGGAGTGTGAATGTTAGACAGTAAAAGCACTTCGCTTAGACTCATATAGAAGTGCTTGTATGAATGGGGGGTGCTCAATTAGAGTAGAAAAGCGCTATATAAGAACTGGTCCATTTACCATCCCCCTCTAGTACTTCATTAGTTCTCCAGCTTTCTGAGGGTCATCTGAAGATGTTCTTTGGCCTTTGGCTGCTTTTTCACTCATGTTCAGTCCAGTCCTTGAACCTGACCGTATTCAGGGGGATGCTCCTGTTTGCCAAGCCTCTGAACTCTGACCTGTGAATCATTCAAGCTTAAAAAGGCTCCTAACTCGAGGGATGAACCAGTGTTGTGTCCACCTTGGCAAGGAACCAGTTTTAAATGGTATCTTTAGGCTCTTTGTTACCAGCAGCCAGTCGCAGAAACACATCATTTGTTCCGTTTCTTTGGTTGAATCTATGAAAAATGCCAAAGATAGCTCAGTCTGACAGCATCAAATAGGATTTTTGCACCAACAAAGCGATTTGCAAAGAGCTGTTACTCAAAAACTTGGCACATCTCAGCATGGTGGACAGACCTAAGAAACTATTTGCAGCAGACGAGCAGTATCTGAAAGTCACGTCCTTAAGAAACGGAGGGGAAAAAAATCCAGTGAAGACCTCACAGAGACCTGAGAGCTGCATCTGGGCCTTCAGCTGATCCGTCAGCGACAACAGGTCTGCTGGAGTGATGAATCCAAATTTGAAATTTTGGTTCAAACTGTCATCAATATGTGTGGAGGTGGTCAGCAAGAGACCTCTGTCGATGGCTCGCTGCATTTCAGCCGGCGGAGTTGGAGATCTTGTCAAAACTGACGGAGTTATGAATGCAGAGAAGAACCAGCAGATTTTGATCCACCGTAAAGAACAAATAAAAGGGGGGTCACACCAAAAATTGCTGCACTCATTTCTCATTTTCACAGTAAAATATAAAGAAACGAGTACTGTACATTAATCCATGTAAATATCCCTTTGTCCTTTTGGAAGAGAGCAACAGCAGGTATAAAAGATTTTTTTATTAAAAACTATCCATGTATTTAGTAAGCAGGATATATGATCTGTATTTAAAAGATGGACGTAGCTTCCACGTCTGAAAGGTGAAGTTTTTTCCATGACCTTCAGCAGGCACCTCCTCTGGCTGCAACAAGACTTCCATCGTATTAACGTGTATGAGCGCCCATCACTCTGTGACTTTAGTAAACCCTCTCCTGATGGGCTCAATCACCAGTTTTAAGCCATATTAAATATAATGTGAAGTTCATCTTGTAAATATTTGTCTTCATTAGAGTCAGAAAGGAGGATAAACCAGGGTATGCTCACTGGCTAACAACCTGTCAGCCACAAGCTGTTAGCCAATAAGCATGCAGTTCATACCGAGTCAATCACATGGACCCATCGCTCACGAACCAAGATGGAGACGGCGAGCACGCTCAGTTCCACGCTCGTCCATTTTTATACAGTCCGTGCACGTGTGTGCGTGCAAAGCTGAGTGTGAGCGCCACAGGCACTGTCGACACACGGACAGCTGTGAGTTACATCAGTTTAATATTTCAACAGTACAAATTAAATCTGATTAATAAACACGACATGAGAAATACATTGCTTCACATTTCGGAATCACATCGTATTCATTGAGAACATTCTGGGATACTGAGAAATCACCTGAGAGAACGAGTTAGAAAACCTATTCAGTCTGACATGGCGACTGTGATGGAGGAAAACTCAAATCTGCTGCTGACTCTGTCCACTGCAGAGCCTCACGCCACCATTACAACATCCGTCCAAATATAGACTCTGTTCAGTGTCAGCGCCGCCGCTACTGAACACTAAAGTCTGCAGATATATCACAGCAAGGACCACTTCACACAAATGTCTCTTTTTTCTTTTAAAATAAAACATCCAAAAATATTCACGTCTTACAAGATAGAGGTTAAAATCATACAAAGTGTGCAAATGTCACCGTGCGGTCATGAGACGACTCCAAACGAAGGCACCATACTTCTAGTTTCCACTCCGGCGTGCGGTCACATGGACCGTGCTGCCAGAGGTCGCCTGAGCAACACTCCTGATTCTCACTGACCTGCCCTGTAACTCAACAATACATATGGAAAAATGTCAAATAAATTCAGACAAGAAGGGGAAAAGAACCGTGTGGTGCTCTTTTAATGTCCACGCAGTGCTCAGACAGAGCCTGTGGGCTCCAGCTGCCAATCACTGGACAATTCTTCCCATAGCTCCCACCATCCCAACAACAGTGGAGTCAGGAATTCTGTGGCTTTTTGCACCAGTCCCTTTTTGTTTGCTTTTTTAATGGAAATGCATGAAATCAGTTCTAGGTTGGGCGCGATCCCATGTTACACTTCCATTCAAGTGAACATTTGGCAATGAGCTCATTCCTGTCAGGTTAACACTCTGTGCTCGATTCATTGGCTAAACAGGAAATGACTAGCAGTGATGCGGCGACCAGAGACCAAGTGGGCGGGTCCCGTGCTATGATTTTCTGGACTTTGAGACAACTGAAGCTACTTCCAGTGAGAGTGCAGGATACTGCTGACTGGCATATGAAGAGGTCTTAAATACATTAGGCAGTTACCTGGAGCCTGGAACGCCCACGAGCGACCAACCATCACCTGCAAAGTGACAAATCACTTCCTGTGTGGCCCCCGCTTCAGCCAACCAGAGTTTACTGCCGACCGTCTTTAACCCAAAACAGACTTCACAACAAACACAGAGCAGAAGGAGAATTTAGACAGTTCCCCTACGCTCAGCTGCAACAACAGCCTGAAGAACGGGAACGTTTCAGCACCGTCAGGGAACGTTAGCTAGGACCCGGCTTCTACCTGCTCCACTCAACCTCTGGTTAAGCAGAACTGAAGAATAAAAGCATTAGATTAAAGAAAAATGGCTGATCAGGCCCGAACTAAAATACTCGCTGGTTTGGAGTTTGTTGGCACTCCAATCTAAACAAAAGCTTCTTATTTTTCTGGCTGTTTCCTGATATTAAACTGCATTTTAACCACAGCCACAGTTTCTGCAGAATATGGATACTTGTATGAAATCAAGTGCTTCCTAAAGGGGACCTATTATGGTCAAATTCAGCTCCAGAGTTTATTTTTGGATCTGAGAGAAGCCTTAAAGCCCAGAGTGTTCTGAGAGCTGTGTCAGATGACCACATATGGGTATCTACTCTCTATGACATCATACACACCTGGGAGTAGAAAAAACTGAGTGAAGCGCGAGCTTTTGGCACAAAGGCATTACTTCTCACATACACTGATTTCATTATCTGGATTTTTGCCCATGTTTAATATGAGCTGCCACTGTTTTAACATTTATACGTGACATAAAATGACAAAAACATAACAGGTCCATTTGAAGCTGCACATTCAAAAGAGATGAAGGCAGGATAAAATACAGGTGGGCCAGGAAATGCTACAACACAAGCAGGTGAACGTGGCAACAGCAGTCCCTTTGTTATCGTCCCTGTCTCTCCACTCACTGGCATCCGAACAGTGTGGCTCCTTCAGCCTGGTGTTACCTCCCAGCAGCTGCTTTCAGGTGATTGCTACCAGCACATGCATCTACGGAAGACCAAATCAATCAAAAGTAAAAGACTTAATATATAAATTTATGTTACTCCACCAAAAATATCAAAATCTGTGCATTCGTTTTCTCCTTGTCTTTCCCTTACAAGTAATTTTTCCATGTTTATTTAATTTTGTTTTAGTGGCCCGGGTTGGAGTCTGTCCCGGGTCATTTGGGGGTCTCGCTTCCTTTCAACCCGCTTTCCTCTCTGCACTGTCTGTCTGACCGAAGGCCTGAAACCCACAAAAACACACTGAAAAGGAAAATTCAGTCAGAAGTGAGGTAATTAAGGAAATTAATGCAAGGTTTTAAAAAAAAAGATAATGATGCATCCATTTGTGTCACACTTTGTGAATTCATGCCTACATTTGATTTTAATACTGAATTATTTCTTTTTTAATTTTGGCAGGTTAGGTCCTCCGTAACACTTACTGTAGCTGATATACACGCCTGCAAGACTATTAAACACAAAGTCAGATTGAGGTAATTAAATAACTAATGATTGAAAGCCAGAAATGGTGTCTGCGGCTTTTTGTGTTTAAAGATACTCATAAACTCCTCAATTAAAAATAGTTTAAAATCTTCCAAAAAAGGCATCAACAGAATTTAAAGAAAGAGCTTCTTTAAATTTATGCCCGAAAATATCTGTGTACTGTGCTGACGACACATCAACGGGGCTGTGCCAAATGTTAGTGTAATACCAATTTTTAACATAGCTGCTGGTAAAAGGCTGCCTCCTGGTAGTGAAATCTGCAGAGGGTAATTACCAAAGGTACCTCACGTTAGTGTTCTGGGGTTAACGGGCTTGTTCCCTCATTTGTCATGTTAAATGTCATTAATACTTTTAGACAGCCCTGTGAGTACTGCAGAAAAAAAAATCACCTCTTGCCACGTAAAAACCCTGAATCGCAGTTCAGCAGCACCGGTGGACTAATACTGAGAGGAGATGCACCCGATGTGCCACTGTGGCTGAAAACGAGGCTCGAGTCTTCCTCGCAGAGGACGAGCGTCGCCATTCATCTTCCGTCAAGTGTGACAACAGAAAACGCGCACAAAGAAAAATAACAGCACGAAAAGGTCAGAAACAACGCAAACAGCGTCCGTGCGCAAAGTCTGAGACGAATCTGTGACAAAATCCAGGCAGGAGTCTCAGATCCAAAGACACCAGCACGCAGAAGTCCTCCTCCGATCGCGGTCCAGACGGTTTGGCCCAACAGGGGTTCAAACCAAGTCCTTAACTCATCCACTTTATAACCACTCCAAGCTAAGACTTTCCCAGCTACAGAATTCCAGAAACAAAGGCAGATCTCCGATCACACCACGCCACACACACTGTACCGGTCCAACACCTGATAACTACCAACACCAAAGGACTCTGAAATGCTCAAGAACTCCCGCTCTCTGGACTTTCTGTTCACGTGATGGTCCAGACTCATGGAGCTCCATGGGGGTGTAACCCAAAAACATTACATTTTGTGGTGTAATGCTCATTTTAATCAGAAGGGGTTGAAACAATAGATATGTAGTTCAATCTTTAGATTTTTGCAAGTTTTGTTTGCAGCAAAATGCCACTTTAATGTATCCACAATTTTGATTTCAGGCATGAAGCAGGCAGCAGAAGCCTCCTTACAGAAGTCGCCTACGAGCACCACGACCAGCTGCCTCGTACGCCCTCCACGAGTCTGCATGGCGTGCCTCCACTGCTCTGCGATTTCGCCGCCAAAACACTAGCCTGCAGTAGAGTTTCTCCCTTCAAGTTGATCCACCGTCTTGCAGTCAATTTGAAAAACGGCGACAGGAGAAGGAATGCATAGGAAGAATCAACGTGGGCTGCATCGATGCGAGGTGTAGTTACATTTCTAGGGAGGTGCGCGTCGGGTTATACCACGTTACTGCGTAGGGTTTCAAAGGGGTTTGCAGTTACGATATACGGACAGTGCAGATTTAACCCACTGATGTAATCATACAAAGCGTCTGTTGTCTACATGCTTCCGGTTCACTGAGGGCTAACTCACGAGCACCTTCTGCTGAACTATCTCCACACAGCAGGATCAACGCGAAGCAGGATCTCTCTACCCGATCAGCTGTGGCCGTGCATTCTGGTATTTATTTTGTTGTTAATGTTAGCCGCCAACCACTTGTCTTTATGCCACCTTCACGAGGTAGTACTGGAAAACATCTATTTAAAGAGAATACACTTAGAAACTAATAAGCATTCAAATATTTGAAACCCACGGCCATCCCTCTCACAATTGAAGGAATCCTTGGCCCCAGTGATGAAAAGAATCCCAGGCTCTTTGCATCTTCAAGTTATCCAACATGTGCATAAAGACAAATTCGATCAACACATTTTTCCCGAACGAGCTTCCGGAGCCGGCGGTGCAGCCAGGAGGGCTGACCTCACGCTGCGCTGGGTCAACTCGGCTCTATCCAACCGCCACGACGCACAGCACTGCAGCCTGAGTGCAGACTCACTGTAGCTGACGAGTTACCCAGTGAATCACAGGTGACCTCATTTACATACAGTGACAGTTATTTAGTCCTTTTTTATTACTTCTACTAAACCTTTTGGACTGCCTTTATGATCCGTGTACAAAGGGCACTAAATAGACACATTACACGACTTAAAAAATGTCATAAATCTCCAACATTTAGGCTGCTGCAGAATCCCTGACATTAAAGAAGTCCACGAGGTCCCTCGCTTCTCCAGTTATTCAGCATCTGAAGTCCAGTTATGAGTGTTGGATCACAGCACAAATTAGCCCAGGAACGAGGGAAACCAAAACAAAAATCCTTTAGAGGGAAAAGCATCACCGCTCCGGAACACCTTCTGATATGTCACACTTGACTTCTAGATTTACCTGTGCCCATGATTTATGTCTATGTTACGCCTGAAAGGTCATTTGGACATGCAGCAGTGCTTCTGTGCTCCAAGACAAACTCCACATTATTCAGCTGCCCACAAAACGCTGCAGGCTGGACGAACATGTCCGTGAAAACTCGAGTCTGATTGGACGGATTTTTGTAGTTTTAGTTTGCACCACACGCCCGTGATCTTCTGGGAATCTTAAATCATGATTTTGATTACATCAGTACACAAATTATACAGCTTCAGTTTTTAAGGGTTGTTGATGTTGTTAAAATGATTTCTGTGAGTATCAGGAGCATCACAGCATGGCTGCTCCTAAGGTCGGGTTATTGTTTAGAAATGGAAGGATGTCCTATCATAAATCCTTAACTGACCAATCAGGACGCCTTAGCTCGCCTTTTACGGGCGACATCAGCTTCCTAAAGGACATAAATGTCATATTTCATTTCAGACAAATCACCAATACTCTGTTTGTAAAAGTTCAAATCAAATATGGGCTCTTCTGTCTGGAAGCAGGTGTAAACAACTATTTTAGCTCTGTTCACCCTGACGTGTCCTCAGCTGAACTGGGGGAGGTGGAGCAGCTCCTACGGTGCCTCTGGCGCTGCCAAACCCTACCTGCGTGTAGACTACCAGCTCTAAACTGGCAGTGGCCTTAAAACTCTTGGGAACGTTGCCTGACCCTTTCCTAACTCTCCAAGTTGCATTTTTTACTCCACATGTCAACAAAGCCACAGACTAATATAATCACCACCTACACTGTTCTAGTATGACATCAATAATCTCCTGAGATCGCCCGGTAAGAAATTCCCCTGATATAGAACAGCAACACGACGGAGTGGCACAGAACTGAAGCAGGACTATATCAACTATACAGCCAACACTATCACACGGTCACACCGAGAAGCTCTGTACACTACGGTGAAGTCTATTGCATCTCCTGTTTGGTGAGTATGGAGGAGGAAAGCACTGCCAGGTCACATTTACAGGTCTGAAGAAGAAATACATCAAATTCTCACAACCACAAGTGGGGACAATAACATCCATGTGACCAGTCTACAGGGAGGAGCACAGCTGCCCTGGGTAGTCTGCGTGAAAGCATCCGATGCTGCGGGAGGACCGGCGAGAGCATCGAGCAGCAGCTGGGAAGCAAAGTCAGGTCCATGCCAGTTTGCGTGAGATAGCCTGTTTGAAGCACTCGGGGTCAATGTTTCCACCGGGCCGCAGCGCCCTCTCCAGGCTCACCAGGACATTTTGGTGGCACTCTCTGATGTTGACCGGGTACTTGGCCCTCAGCAGCTCATAGGCGGCGATCAGCCTCATGTTCTGCTTCACCATCAGATACTGGATGATGCACGTCGGTGCCAGAGAGAAGCCGTCCCGACAGTGGACCAGAACGCGCTTCCGCTTCTCGGTGGAGGCGTTGATGCACTCGTTGATGTCCTCGAAGCAGCGCTGCTTCAGCGCCGGCCCGTCACCCAGGGCATCCGGCACATCTCCGATGTCCACCTTGAGGCGGGACCAGCTGTGCCGGGCGCCACGGGAGCAGGTGCAGGGTATGAGGCTGAGGGAGGGGCCCGACTCTCCCGGCGCGCTGCTCATGTCGATGATGCTGTCGATGTTGTTGCGGCACAGCGTACGCCCATTGTACGCTGCATTCAGGTTGCCAACATAGATGTAATCCGTCACCTTGGAGATGACAGGTTCTGAGTACTGGAAGTGTTCGGGGCCGCTGGGTTTGGGCTCCGGCGTATCCGGGCCCCTAGCCCCGGCCGGCCCCGTGGCGGCTCTCCGGCTGTAGTTACGCAGCTTCTTGGAGCCGGAGCGGGAAGGAGGATTGGAGTCGGACTCTGAGCTGCTGTTCCAGGGAGGCGAAAGAGAGAGAAGCGGCTGGAGGACTTGCTCTTGTTGAGTATCTCCACAGGGCTGGACAGGCCGGAGCCGGACACCGTGGTAGAAGCAGAGGCGCAGAACAGGGAAGCTCGCTCCAGAGAACCTGTGCTACTGGCTGCTCCTGCACTGTGAGCCTTTTCCATCTGCAACACACACAAATGAAATGTACACAGCAACTCTCACAGCACTTTCTCAGACCAACTACACCTGACCACAGAGGTGATTTTTTTACTCCTGAATGCTCAGTGCTTCCTGCACATAGACCCAATTTAAATCAGTCCTCTACACCCTCCCGCTCTGTGAGGAGGGCAACTCCACGTGGAGTCACACTTGCATCTACTGAAGTAGCACCCCCTCACCTTTCTGCAACAAAAACAGGAAGCAGCAGTTAGCATCTACTGTACGTCTATGCTGCACACATGCAAGAAGTCACGTACCAAAAAAACCATTTCACTTTGCTCATTACTGCAAATATGGAATTACCTTCATATCAGACTGCTGCCCCTGCACAGAGTGTGGTGAGTAAGCTGCACTGTCGCAGACTTCAAACCCACTTTTATTAAAGACGCGCTGGTTCGGATCAGCGCTTAATGTGAAGGAGACTCCATGCAAACTGAATGAAAGTGTGTGTGTGTGTGGACCTGACTACACAGACTATTTGGGAGGGCAGTCAAACTAAGGACAAGCTACCTCACTGGAGAGGCAGTAGACCATCATGAATATGGTGCTTACTGAAAAAGGCATGGGTGTGCATGTGGACACTAAAGACACAGTTACAAGCTCACTCAGTTGGAAACGCTGATTATGATGTGATTTTGAGTATGGTGATGTTTCGAGGTCCAGATGTACCCCGACTCCTGCACAGCAGCAGACATCCATGGGCGTACCTGAGCTTTGAGGTTGTTCTTCCACTCCTGCGTCTCCAGAGCCTTGAAGCGGCCACTGCTGTCGGAGGAGACCGACACACAGAGGGGCCGGTGGGCTCTGGGAGGGAGCTGGGGGGTGAGGGCCACGGGCACGGGCCTCGCATCGGCATGCTCGCTCCTACTCATCATTAGATTCGGACAGGAACCTGAAGCACAGGAGGACGTGTCTGGGATCAAGGCTGGAACACTTCTTCAATACTAAGGTTCAGTTCGTACGAAAGAGTTATGAAGACGATCTGAAGGTGTTTTTGGTTTGGTGCCCTATAAATTCATGAAATCAATATTATTATTACATTCCTATTAAAGCCGCCTCACTGCAGTTTCATGCCATCAACCAACAAGTTCAGGAGGACGGTGTTTCTGTTAGCTTCAGTGTTAAACTGGAGATTAATTACACCGTGCGTTTGGCTGGTTTATCTGCTCTAGTCGGCATCATTTCCACACAGCATGTGTGTCTGCTGATTACAGACCCAGCTCCGCGTGGGGGGGCATGGTTAAGAGCAGGGGTCAGACATTTCACACCTATAAAAATAGACTGGAGTGTTAGTGAAACTACAGGCGTGTAGACAAAAGGTTTTAAGAAGCCAGGAAAATGTGACTAGATCCCATTTTAGCTCTTCGGGAATGATGCCCTCATGCTGGTACAGTCTATGTTCTCTCACCAGTGTCTCTTCTGTTTGTGTGTTTAGGCCACACAGTACGCATCGTAGAGGGTGGATGTCGCCCCCATGAAAGATGGTGCTGGTTACAGTCGAGCTCACAGGAGGTCAACAGGACGGCTGGATCACCTAAACCTAGGTCATAGCTCGATTCTTGGGCCACACTTCAGTTCATGTTTCTTTTTTTAAATCATTTTTCAGAACTGTTAATGAACTTTATGTTTTTAGACATTGCAAAGGCTGACTACCTGCCTTAAAGCCGCTCCAACACATTTACACTGCTGCTCCCAGGCCTCAGTTTAGGACGGAACCACAGTGCATTACACCTAACTTTATAAAACCAACATATATTAAACCACAGGTGTCCGGGTGAAGTGAAGCCCAAACTCTGGCTCTGTCCTGCCCACTGTCTTTGAAAGTATGAAAACTGCAGTGAATTCGGCTTTGTTTTCTTAATCTAATGCAGCAGCGGGGCTTCAATCCTAGCTTTACTACCAGACTGAAGTTATTTGCTATGGTTCAGTGAATTAAGACAAACTGAGACAAAACTGACCTCATTTTTGTAAACACACCTCAAGCTGTTCATCTGTTGTGTGCATTCTCAGAATATACTGACTGCTGGTTTTAAAGGATATGAAACATTGTGCTTTGCATTTATGTTTTAAAGGACGGGTTTACTGGTCATTACTGGTTCAGATTTGCTGCTCCTGCAATCAGCTGCAAAATCAACTAAAGCTTACTGACGGGGAAGAAGTGGAAATGACCTTTTCACCCTTTTTGCACACGCAGGATTTGACCTACCAGCACATGCTGAGCGGGCGATGGACTGAATCTGCAGTGTGTTCTGGGTTCTCAGCAGGCTGTGGGGAGTTCTCACTGTACCTGCGCACAGACACAGAGGTCACCTTGCAGGAAACTTAACACACCACACAGGAGGAGCTGAAAAAGCGCCACTCTCACCGATCCTTCCGTCCTGTCTGCAGAGCACCTTTTGATCCAAAACTTTGTGTGCACTCGGGTCTTTGCAGCAATACGTAACTGAAGCAGACTAACATAACAT
>JAMQGT020001321.1:0-111887 GCA_024447675.2 Pterophyllum scalare | reverse complement strand
TGTGCATCTTTACTTGGTTCAGTTACGTATTGCTCTGTCCAGGGGCCAGGTTCAAATCTTTAACGTAGTCTGTTCCATGGAGCTCAGGGTCATACTCTCCGAGCTCTGACTGGGCTGTGTAGGAGCCCAGCAGGGACAGTGTGACAAAGGAACAGGGAAGAACACCACGCATAATGTCCTTCCTCAGCTGGAGACACAGAAAGTACCTGGAGAAGACGTAAAAGGAAAACAGAAGTTAATCTATGAAAGATTTTTTAAAAATTTTCTTGGGAGTTAGCACTCTCATTTCAGTAGAGTAACAGGCGGTTAACTTAGCTTAGCACTAAAAATGGAAGCTGGGATTAAACAACTAGCCTGGCTCTGTCTGTTGATCCATTCCTTTAACTTGATGCACACTCACCTGGTTAGGTCTTCAGTAAGCTGTGCTGGATCAGGGGGGTAGAACTTCACGTTGAATGTAAACTCATAAACAGCACCTGACACCTGTTTGCGTATCTCTTTGGTGGGTTCCAACCACGTCAGCACAAAAACTGTGGGGAAAAAAAAAGAAAGAAAGAAAGTGCTCACATTTTTCAATCGATGCAATTTATATTATCTAGCTGTGCTCCTAATAATTAAAACCACAGAAGGGTAAAAACTATCTTACCTTGCTGGCTGGGGTTTCCCAATGAGCAAGGCCAAAGTAATCTTTCTCCAGCAGGTTGATGTGGTCACACACCTTTGTAAAAAGTTCTTGGCCTTTGGCATGTTTCTAAATGAGAAAGGAAGATGCGGACACAGGCAAGAGAAATCCTTCAGTTCCTCTCATATCACATAACATCAACAGAACTTTTTTTGGGGGGGGGGGGAGATCACTTACATCAAGTTCACACTCAAACTCAGAGTCTGATCCAGTAGGGCTGACTTTGCACTGCATGGTCTTCTGACGTTTGGAGCCTTTAGCCTCTTCAGTCTTCTTTTCCGTCTTTTCTTTGACAGGGCTTCTCTTCTTTGCCTGTTCTTTTTGCCTTTTCCTCTCCTTTGATTGCCTCTTCCTTTCTGCAGGTTCTCCACTCTTTCCTCCGTGTCCTCCTTTTTCACTTCTTCCACTTCTTCTATTTCAGGCTCCTTTATCACAGCCTCTTCCTTGTGTTCCTCTTGGGCTGGCTAAAATAGTCAAAACAAGACAATTACCTAAGTGTGTCACACAGATGAAAAGAATGTGGGAGACATTAGAAGGAGCACTGCACTAAGGCAGTACTCAAGTACTCCAACACAAATCCCGCCGTTGATACTAGCGTTAGTTAAAAACAGCATGGGTCATCATTGTTTCGGGTTGAGAACTGCATGTTATAAAGGATTACATGTATTTTTCTCTACTACTGGCCTCTGATATCAGTTGCTTTAACTTTTTGCCCCAGAAATGGCACACCAAGTCTTTTTAATCAGCGGAAACACATCGAATTGATCCTCCGCATTGGCACAGGTCTGTTTAGGTGGGATGTTTTTTGACCATTACACAAAACTCGGCCTTGGAAACAAGGTGGTATTGATCCTCTCATCTAAATCTTAGCGACAGAGTCTGAAGGAAGATTTGAGAACGGTTACTCTTACTGAGGTTGCTGAGGACGTGCACTCACCTGTGCCTCTGTGCTGCTTATTATTGAGTGCTGATCAGCAGCCTGTTCAATGTCTGGCTCAGTTTTAAGCTCAGGCTCAGGAGCAGCAATCGGTGCTTTCACCTGCTCCTCACTTGGCTCTTTTACTTCTTTCACTTCCTTCTCCTCCTTCTTTCCTTTGTTCTTTCCCTTCTCTTTTTTCTTCTCTTTTTCCTCTTCCTCCTCCTGCTTTTCTTCTGGCTTTGCCTCTTCCCCCCTCTTTCTCCTTCTTTGCCTCTTCTTTTACCTTCTTCCTCTTCTTTTTACTTTAGCTCCTCTTTTGGTTTTCCCTCTTCCTTCTTTTTAACCTTTTTCCTCCTCTTCTTCTTTGCTTTCTCAGCTTCTCTGGCTTTTTCTTCTTCTTTCTTCTTTGCCTTTTCCTCTTCTCTCTTTTTTATTCTCTCTTTCTTCCTCTGCTTTCCTTTTTGCTTTCTCCTCTTCCTTTTTCTTCAACTTTTCCTCTTTTTCTTTTTTCTTTGCCACCTTCTTGTCAACTTTTTCTTCCTCCTTCTTTCCAACGTCTGCCACCTTGCCTTTGGCCTCAGCGGTTTCCTTCTTTTCTTCTTCTTTTTTCTCCAGTTTTTTCTCCCTTTTCTACAGTCTGCTGTGTTTGTTCTTCCTCTTTTTGCTCCTCTTTTTCTGTCAACTTTTCCTCTACTTTTGCCGTCTCCTCCTTTTTCACTTTTTCTTCATCCTTTTCTTCTACTTTCTTCTTGGCCTCTTTCTTTTTCTTTTTACTGCCCTTCTTCTCTACTTTTTCTTCCACTTTCTTTTTCTCTTCTTTTGGTTCTACTTTGTCTTCTTTCTTTTTCACTTCTTTCACCTCTGGTTTTTCCTCCTCTGCTTTAGCCTCCTTCTCTTCACTTTTTCCCTCTTCCACCTTCTCCTCTTCTTTCTTATCTGCTTTTTCCTCTTTGTCCGCCTTTTCGTCTTTGGCTTCTTCCCTCAAACACCTCTTCCTCGGAGCACTGTGAGCGGCGTTTGAGGAAGAGGAAAAGAGACGAGAAAGGCCTTTACCGGCAGAGGTCCTGGTACGAGGCTTTAGCTGCTCCTCCTCAGGGGAGGTCGCTGCATCGGAAGGCCCAGGCTCAGTCACCTGCTCCTGGGCCTTTTTGCTGACTGCTCCCCTCTGGCTCAGACGCTGCCCCCTCTGTCTTCTGCTTGTCCTCGAGTTCGGGTTCGGGCTCAGCACCACTGGTCTTCTGCCTGGCCTCGGTGTCTGCTTCGGTCACAGCAGTTGCCTCTGTTGTCATGGTCACCACTGTGAAGGTGAAACAGACGGAAGTCAGAGATGAAGAAAGGTCACAGTGAGTGTGATGTGTCCTAAATGGATCTGCTTAGAAAACAACAAACAAGGTCATGAGCACTAGGTGCAGAAAATTTATAACTTAATTTAGACATACCAAAGTTCTGGAACAACAGTTTCAGAAAAAATACATTTTAGGCCTTTTTTTAAAATACCTCTTTATAGTTATATAAACTATAAAACTGGAATGAATCCACAACTTTAGCCACAACTTTTGTTAAACTCTATCTGCACTTAGAATCAGTTCGCACTGCCAGTGGATCAGATATTTTATTTTAGGATGCAAATAGGATTATTTCTGCCTGTTCCTCCTTATTTTCTCTTTGGCTCATACTCTAATCAAACACAATTAACAATAAGCAATTTTTTACATTAATTTACATTGTTGCTCATTACTATCTGCCTACTCTTAAGCTGTAACAGCCTTATTCCAGGAAACATGGAGCCAACTGCCACCTACAGATTGCACTGTGACTCAAACACACATACATATTTACACATGGACAAACATTGTTTAATCACACAATAACCCTCCTTGTTGAAGAGTGTTTCTCTGTCTGCATGGAGTTCTCACAACAGGCTCATTAAAGCTCACTGACACAAAGGAGGCATTCTGCTCCGGATTTGCCTATTAGCACTGACTACATCAAGCATGCCTGGCTCTTCGGCTCACACACGCCCCTCGTGCTTGGGTCATCCAAGGCACTGAAACGAGGTGATATGACAATAAAGACTATAAAATGAGATAAATAAGCCAATAAATTATTAATATTTATCACAGATAAACTGTTTGTAAATTATTTTTTAAGACAATTCATAATGTCTAAAATTACAAGTCAGCAAATTAGCTCTACTGTTCTGTTCTGTAAAGTATTATTTTTATATGTGTCAGCTAGGAATGAGTAAATAAACCACTTGGCTGCTCACATGATTTCAACTTTAGCAAATCTAGATTTTGTGCCCATCTCATTTCACCTCTTGTCCTTTTCAACCTCACTCACTTGGAGAAGACGGCTGCCAATATGTAACAGTGCAAGCGTACCTGCCCGTATTATTATGATCAAATGGATCATTTGCAGTGACAGTATGTGGGCCCTTTTAATGAACACAACTTTGATTCACTGGGGTGGCAGCATGAGGACAGATCCTGGTATTTTTAGAAACCAACCAGCAGATTTAAATCACACAGGGGACTAAAATAAACTGCAGGTATTATGCAATCACACAAAGGCCTCTCCTAAGCAAGTTACAATCACTCACATCACAATCAATTCCTAATTTCAGCCATGCTGATATGCAAGCTCTCTCTGAACTAGGTCTTGTCTGACTGGTGACTAATGTGGCTGTGTTTTTGTTTCGTCCATATGTAGTTCAAGTCCCACCCTGCACTGGGTTGAGTGGGGGAGGGGAAATGCTAGACGGGCAGACGGGCCAATCTTCCAGATGCACAGGGCTGCCTCATTGGGTGCAGCCTGGACCTCTTTACCGTGCACTTCCACTGGCACTGCAGGACAGCAGGAGAGGAGGAGGGGGTACACACAAGACCAAATCCTCTTTAGCCCTCCCATTGTTTGTGTCCAGTGACCAATAACTGTGCTGAACACTATAACTAATCCTGCCTACCCTTCCCCCCACAAGACCCCCCATAGGGTATTCCCTAGGTCACCACACACACATGCACACATATGCACATCCACACACACACATATACACTGGTATGCATCAATGCTCACAGTCTCCTTTGGGTCTTTCAGTGCTCTGTCATCTCAATTCTGATTGTCAGAAAGCAGACATGCTCCTAATGGACCAGCTGAGCTTGTGTCTGCTGCCTCCTCCATTTTGTGTTGCCTATCTAACATCTCTGCTGTCAGCCAGCTGAGCAGGCCCAACCCGCATCCTGACCAATTGAGACAGCAACAGCCACACCACAGGATCTGTCAACTGACTAGTAATTTCTAGTGATGTGACAAATATTTCTTCCTCTTACATGTGGATGTAAATGGATGAAATGTTGCTAGTCCTGAGGAGAAAAAAAAATGCCCTCGATACCTCATAATTAATGCCTCTAATGAGCTAAATTATAGATGAAGTAGGCCACCCTCTAGCACAAGTGAGCTGCTGGATCAGGTGAGAACTCAGGACTGGAGTTGAAAGAGGAGGTGATTTAAAGTTTATTTCACTTTTAATTCAACTGGATGGTCCCGCAAGATCATTTCAATTTTGAAAAGAGTTGATATGATTCAGTGAATCTGACTTATGAGTACAAACAATATTACACATGCTTTAATATACTCCCTCGTCTCATTAGAATGACTGAAGGGATGCTAACCCAATCAAAAAACTCTTAATTCTTCATTATTCTCAGTCTCCAAAAAATATAATTTCACAAATATGCCTCGCTACTAAAACCTTCATATTAGTTGGCAGTGATGCTGCAGCACCGCTGTGTACATGTGTAATGAAATGAAAGGAGAGAGCTGAATGGAGAAGAGCTTGCAGAGACAGAGAAGGAGGAGGTATAGTATATAAATAGCAACGTGTGCGCGAGAAGCAGGCACTCATTAGTTGGTCTTTACAGACGACCTCATATCTTCCTGTTCACAACACATGTGTATACATGCGGGCACGCACGCACACAATCCCACCCAGAGCCCAATTTTTCAAAATGGATTTAATCTGAATGAGTACGCTGGCCCTTTGTTACCAGCACTGGCCACTGGCTTAAAAACGAGTGCAATTTCCAAAATAACTGTAACGATGTATAAATACTAGAACATAATGAAAGCATGTTTCCTGGGCACTGACAGTAGGCTTAAGGAATTAGAAGGAGTTTAGAGTTAATCAGCCCCCAAGTGACCAAGTGAGATTATCTCTATCTACCTGCCTACAGTATCTCTCTCACTGTCTCCCTCTACTCTGATTCGCCAGCTCTGTGTTCCTCGTCGTGCATGCATCTGTATGTGTGTGTGTGTGTGTATGTGTGCGGCGCAGAAAAAGAAAAGCTGGCAGTAGCACAGCGGTGATCCGCTGTGCTGATTCATGGTTTTATGTGGAGCCCCGCCCACCTGGCTGAAAATCAACAGAAATGTACTAAAGGCCAAGATATCAGTCCCCCAGCCACATGGTGGCTCCTGTTAACCTCTCCAAGCAAACAGAGGCACACATGACAACATACACGCTAACACGTGCCCCGCTAAACTATTCATGCTCGGCTAACATAGAAGCCTGCCTAGCAACACTGTGAATACAAACGCACAGGCAGGGATTTATAATAATATTTAATAATTATACTGCTCATGAATGATCATGAGATGAGCGAAGACTGACTCTTACAACAAGTTAAATGTAGCAATTATGGATTCTGGACCCCATCGCTTGTGTGAACTGGAGGACCCTCGAACAAATGGTATTGGCTTACAATGGTTTATTTTAGTCTGATGATCTGCGTAAACCTATCCCAAACCCAGTGCCACACTAATCAATACACACAGATGGTGTCTGTGAGTGCTGTGCTGTAACATGAACCGACATGGGAAAACAATGAAATACCGTGATTGATTTACTGCGGCTACCCTGAAAGCAATTTAGAAACCATTTCCAACATTACCTCAGCTGCAGCCTATTGAAGTAATAGTGTTTATGTACATTACTGCACATTATGAAAGAAGGCTTCTCTCTATGTTGCACACACAAAGAAATACAGATACATTATAAAACTCAGAATCAGTACTGTGCTATTATTCAGTTTTCTATATTTAAGAGAAAAATATGTATATATAATTTGATCTATTTGTGAAAAGAATATGTCAAATTCATTTTTACTTGGTTTTTAATATTCAAATTCGTTTTCCTAACTGATCGAGAAAAGATTAAATGACTCTAAGGGACGTCCAGTATAGTCTGCTCCCTATTTAGTAATGCTCATACAACAGAGTAGTAGTCTAACTGCTCCAATGCATCATAACTCCCAAAAGAGGATTAACATCAGCAGGCTCTTCTGGGACCTGGATGACCTCAC
This sequence comes from Pterophyllum scalare, assembly GCA_024447675.2. Classification (NCBI taxonomy): domain Eukaryota; kingdom Metazoa; phylum Chordata; class Actinopteri; order Cichliformes; family Cichlidae; genus Pterophyllum; species Pterophyllum scalare. The sequence goes on along the minus strand of JAMQGT020001321.1, from coordinate 104,926 downwards.
TCTCACGCAGAAAGACCACAAACATCCTTCAGTATCACTTCAGCAGCTCCATGTCCACAACGCTGCTGATTCAGCAGTGCAGGAGACCCCGAGCACCTAGGCCTTATCTGTTATTTTTAACCTCTGTGGTTACCTCCGCTGCTCATGCAAGCACTTGCCAGTTCTGCTGCATTAGCTCAGCCCCTGACTCTCCCTCATCCTTCCTACGTCACATCTGCAGCGCTTCATAAAAGATTATCTGACTATATATATTCAGCAGTATCATCAATGGAGATGAGGCTTATTGGATGAGTTGCTCTGATGTGCACAGACAGGAACAGATAAACACTCACACATGAAGCCCTCTGGCAAAGATGGATATTTTTAACCTGTAATATACTCCTCACAGGGTAGGAGCAAGTCGTGTCAGACATAAAATGAAATCCAAAGCAGAGCCGTCTCTGAAGCAGCACGATCCGAACAACAACATAAAACGATCTTAACAGGCACATTAGGGAAGCACACCTTAGAGGATTGACAGCTACAATAGCATCATCGGCAATAATTCCCATTTCACATAGGATTTTGGAGACTCAAACAAGACAGCCATCCTCATGCATCACAGAACATACTTTTAAACCTCTCTAGTGCCTACTTTATGTGAAGAGGAGCTGTTGTTAGACCAAAAAAAAAACCATAAGTTTAATAGAAGATGTGTTTTTTCCTGTATTTTATCAGGTTAAAAATAATATTTCATGATGACTATAACAAAGGCTGCATAGGGTCTTTATAAAGAGTTTTCCTGAAACATCCAAACGCGTCCTCTTTTAGCAGGGCGATAACCTGCATGTCCATTCATTTTTTAATTTTTTTTTATTTTCTACAAAACAACAACACATCGGCCCCTCCAGACTACTGTTAATTTTTAAAGATGCTGCAACACTGTTTGTTTTTGTTTTCTTTAACTAAATAACACGCAAGCTAAATGATTGCATTAATAATTGCGTTTATGAATGCTCGTTTAATATGCTCTAAATTATAACTTTTTTCTTTTCTTTTCTTTTTCTTTTGAAACAGTTACGGGCTGTATCAAACCTACGTGCCAGGGTATTTAAACAATCTGTGTACGAAAATGGCGCCGAATGTGCAACAAAACAAACACACACCAAGTCATCTCCACCGCCCGAGGAATGCGAATCTTAAATGTGGCTTACCTACTCTAGGATCAGCATCAAGGAGGAAACGAAGAGCGCAAAGACGGACAAAACGCTTTATTCCCCGCGTTCACAGGCGAAACAATGCTGAGGAGCGACACATGCTTTGTTGTGCTTGAAGGTGTCCGACGCTCGTAAAGGGGTGGAGTCTCACGCCGAGGCTTGGACTCGAGTTGAGCGAATGAGCAGCAACCGGCGTGGCTTACAAACGCACGCCAAAGACGGAGGAGACGGACACAACTTTCCTGTAACGGTGACTGGGATAATACAACTCCAAAAAATGTTTAATTTAATGTAAAAATAAATTAATTAATTATAAAAAAAAAAAAATATATATATATATATATATATATATATATATATATATATATATATATATATATATATATATATATATACACATATGACGCCTGGAAAATTCTGCTGCTCTTAAATTTTGCTCATCTATGACATATTTAGTATGACTGGATAGGTTCACCAAGTAAAAATACATATTTTTATTAATTTCACTATATCAGTACAATATATTGATCCCATTTAAAAATCCAAATATGGAGGTGAAGCAGCTGAAGAGAGCAATCATTAATACAGTGAAGCATCCAGATGTAGGAAAGAGATGAGGAGACAGCAGGAAAAAATATATATATATGTGTGTGTGTGTGTGTGTGTGTGTATATAAGTGAAACTGAGCAAGCACCAACATAAGTGTCAGGACTGCAGCCTTGAACCAACTGATGAAATTATCAAAGAGGAACAGCTTAAAGTTGTGTCTCTTTTTAATTTTTACTTTGTGAGATCATAAGTACCAGCTGAAAAATAGAATGCCATACACACCCACCCTTGATCTAGATCTAAAATTCAAAAACAATCGCACACATGTGGGTCTGATCGCGAGCACGCACATACACACAAGCTACCTTCATGGACCCCGGGATGGTCCCCACCCATCTGCCTGACCCCATTAGGGGCATACAGCTCATAGGCAGAAGGGGGTACGTAAAGGGGTTCATTATTCTGAGAACCACACGGGGTGAGGCACCGTCACCTTTGTCCTACACACAGAAATTCATGTGGCATGCGTTATCAGTGTCATGTCACTTGTTACATTATTATTTGCTGTTCGTTGAAGAAAGAATATCTTACCAGCGAAAAGGTTATTCCTTGACTCCAACTAAAATTCGCTTAGTTTGTTGTAAAGTCTAAAGCTGTTACTGCTGGGGACGGCGAATTATGAAAGTGAACAGAAAGTAGATTTCCACCACAGTGACAGTCGTGTGTGTGTGTGTGTGTGTGTGTGTGTGTGTGTGTGTGTGTGTGTGTGGTTTTCTTTAGACTTTGATCACAAAGCAAAGTGACAGCACCACAACTGGTGTTTGTTAAACATTTACTTTGACATAATACATTAACAGGACTCCTGCATGGTTACAAGCAGAATGCGAGTATTGTGTAGCTACCAGTTCCTCTGTTTGAGTTTTGAATGGAAAAAATAAATCTTCTCACAAAACAGAGAAAGAGCGAGGCAGGGAAACAAAAACCATATGAACAACTTGCATTGCTTCCAGTTGCTTAGGAACCCCTGCCTGGCCCCTATGCCTACTGCACGGAGCAGGTGTTGAGCTGGACCCAGGAGAGGGAGGAGAGACAGACTACAAAGGGGAGGAGAAGAGGTGCGGCACTCAGACCCAGTCTCTCGAGACAGTGACAGCCTGGAACCGCAGACCCTGAGACGGCTCACTCCATGCACTCGCACAGCAGACACACCCAAAAAGCTGACGCAAACATTCTGCTCCCCCTGCCGCTCTTCCTCATTTGTTCAAAAGCGCAGGCAAACACGCACATATAACGGAGCAGCGCATTACTCCAGCTGAGTGCACGAAGGTTATGTTTGTTTGGAACATCTTTATCCCTCTCTGGCACCATCACTCAGTGATTACATAACGCCCCCAATACCACTTCCACCCAGTTCATCTCTGTTTGACTTTCACTGCTGCATCTGAGTACACATCTCACACACACACACACACACACACACACACACACACACACACACACACTTTCCCTTTCCCTCTGCATCTTATGTAAAACAACGTGTGCAACTTAAAAAAAAACACTTTAAAATGTGAAGTTTGAGCGCATACGATAGAGGCATGGTTACAGGGGGGTTTATGTTTTGAGCTCAGCATCTGAGCTTTTAAGAGCACTAACGTGATAGATGGTAAGAGTGCATCAATATTCATTGTGCGCCATTATGTTATGAAGAATTTATGAACCGGGAATGTTCTGCGCTTCCTTCCCTTTCGTGCCCGCAGAGAAGTTGCCGCTCCTTGTGCTACTAAGGCACATTTGACTCTCTTACACTTTAAAGGTAATTAATTACACTATCTAAGGTAAGAGTGGGAAACAGCTGAATGAGAATGAATTCAAATGTATTTAATTATTAATAATTATTGTGCTCTGCACTCCAGTTTGCAGTGATGCTCCTTGTGCACCTCTTCCCTTTATAGCTACAGCTTTTTTTCCTCTGTTGTGCAATTTTCAGTTGAAACTGAATTTATTTACATATTTATTTTCATTTTAACTGTAAAGTTTGAGGAAAACAACAGCCAAAAGGAAATGTTTTAAAACTTCAGTGGGCGATCGTGTTTTATTGATAATCAATAGACTATTTATGAGGATCTTTCTTCAGAAAGAGAAAAAATGAGGGGAAAAAGGTAATAAAACTACTGATTGGCTCCAAACATAATTGTCAAACTGGAAGCAACATGTATGTGTTTGAATGTCATCTGATTTTCATGGCTCATGGCCCACTGAACAAATTGTGGCAGATATTCTCGCTCAACTAGGAGCATAAAATAGATCAACTGACGCTACTGTACAAAGGGTGTTAGGTTAGTTTACACTGCCACCTGGTGGTGGATCTCAAAGTAGTTTGCATGTACACATAATAAGCAGTCCACCAAATTCACCTTTCCAATACCCAGTATTATCCAGGTGCAATACATATGTTGAGTCTTGTAATAAAAAAAAAAAAAATATATATATATATATATATATATATATATATATATATATATATATATATATATATATATATATATATATATAGCATGAGATCAAGTCACTGGTTCAAGAAGTTTAGTAAAAATTATGAGACACGTAGCAGGAGATCACCACCAATTCTAGAGATGTAATGCATGCTGGGAGCGGGTGTTCAGGAGAGATAAAGATGTGTTTGTGTGCAGATACCTCAGACTGACATCATCAACCAACTCCTCCCAAAACTAGTCAGCAGCAGTAGTTAAACAAAACTAAGTGCGTTTGACTAGAAGTGCTTTTTAAGATGATTTTGAACCTGAATGCTAAAAGAATGTCACATCTTTAAAATAATAATAATAATCTTACTTTTACGATAAAAATTTTTTTTAAAATGACAACAACATAATTTTCTTTTCCTCAGATAGGGAGAGTCAGGGCTGACTCTTCCCCCACATATACTATGCTCTATGCATAAAATACCAATGGAGTCTTATCCCAATGTGAATGGCTTAAAATAGAAATAATCAATGATTAATATTTAATAATCTCTCTAAAGACTGATGAGCTATGACTTTAGGGGAAACATTTCCCTAATATAAATGAAATGCTCCTTTGCAGCTGAACAGGGCTGTTTAATTATACAAACATTCTGCATGACCTATGAATTACCTTCTGGTGCATTAAGACACACTCACTTGTGCATACGATTTTGATAGTGTAAAACTCGCCATGAAACACCAGCACAGCAACCACAAAGCAATAATTTTGTGTAATAACTCAACCACCACCATTACTACAACAACAGCACAAATGCCTTTCATTCAAATTAAATGGGATAATACTCACATTATATCCATGCAGAAGGTCATTTCATAATGCATGCGCAGTCGCAGATGGAGTGACCAGGTCAGAGTGGGGGGGGAGATCAGTTAAAAAACAAAACAAGAGAAAAGAAAAAAGTTTTCTGTTTAAAGAGAACATAACAGAGATTTTAAGGATTTAGCTAGAAGCTGACAGTACATAAACGGAGGTGTATAAGAATATTATTCATAATACTAATAAATAATATTACCTATTAAAGTGTAGCATACAGTGCTAGCATCATTTGAAGCACAGAAAAGGAAAGAAATGGGCCTGGTTGTTGGTGACTCTTATCAGTTGTCAGCTCAGTGTAATTACATGACCAAATGCTTTCTTCTTGGGTTCTAGTTTTTTCCTCACATTAATAAAATAATGATTAGTTTCCACACAATTACTACAGGACTGCTGTTTGTCTTCTTCATATTATGCTAAGTAAAGTATTTGGGGGCAGAGCCTCTGATGCCTAACGACACACTTTTGCAGAAATGTGTGGGCATTTTTCATATGAGCTCAAAATACTGCCGTAGGTTAGGAATCCTATTTCCTCTCTCCCCCCCTCCCCCCACCATAAATACCCCTGACCTTGAATAATCCCTCTAAATGCGTCGCGGTGAACTCTTAACGAACCGCCGTCGGGTTAGAAAACACGGCACGAAAAACCTGTCAGGAAAAAGGTGCGCAATGTAAACACAAGCGGCGGTGTCTGAGACAGCGAGTCATACCTGAGCACGCAGGATCTCCTTTGTGTGGTTTTTCCACCTTTAGTTTGATACCACAGTTCCGGTGTTTACCTTCGGGACTACTTGGTTAGTATCGATGGGGTTTCCACAGGGAGGCAGTGACGCAGCCACAATGACGAAGCACTAAGTAGTGGTGATGGGTGGAGATCAGAGGTAGGAGTTTTGCTCAAAATCCTCACGGGGTTCTCACTCAGTTGTTAAACAGCCTCTATTAAAGCAACGATATTACTTATTTTTTTGCACATGCAAAGGCATTTTTGGCTGAGCCTGTTTTTTGTTTTTTGTTTTTTGTTTTTACAGGTGAGTCTGTGCCTGCAGCACAGCGGTAGGTGAGGAGACTGGCTCAAGACAGATGTGGGTCCAGTGCGACCTACATGGCTGTATTAGGGCCTGGGTATTTGAACAATTTGCTTCTGCTTATCTGCTGCAAACTTTCTGCTCGCACGCAATCTGATATCAGAAATCATTGGAGCAACGCAGGCAGGTTTTTAAACTTTATACAGTCGACTCCGCGCAGAGGCGCTGCAGCGTATGCATGTGGGGAAGTTCAAGTAATGTTACTTTTACAGTCGCCAAGGAGCTACAGCTACGAAATTTACTGTGACATGTTCAAGAGTTAATGAAAGTTGTGTTACTGCGCGGTTTGTGCATCTGAGCTCTTGTATTATTTTCTGTCCACTAAAAATAAATAAATAAATAGTTTCCTCTTATAACGGCCTTGTCATGGGTTTACATTGGTGCCCTCCAGTAAATTAATACACCGAGTAGAAAAAGCCCCACACACGCACACAAATACAGATAGCTCAATTTAATGACCTTGGATGTCTTCCTAAAAAGCAGAGTGAAATCCCAAAAGGTGCAATAGACCTCAATCTGGCAGCTGATGCAGCTGGAGCATCTGTCGCTGTATTACCTAAAGCCCAGTGGTCTGTGCTGACTCTGTCCCACTAGGGCATTCTAACATATCTGGCCTTATAGATTTACTCCAGTGATTTAGTATTGCACGTTAACAGCTGGAGGACTCACAACAGACAATTTTTTTAAATTCTAACTTGAAACATAAATATATTTTCTGCCTACCTCAGCACACAGTGAAGTTCCATTTTAACTAATTAAATATCTAATAGTACTGTATTTTTCTAATCAACAGACTTCAGGAAAAGTTAATTTCCATTTAGTTTTCAAATGCAAATATTTTCACCCACTGAGGAAAGTCTTATTATCACACAAAGCAGCCAGGATCCACCCAATGTGATTATATGAAACGCTTAACTCCTGCTCAAGATAAGAGTGACCGTTTCCCCAAGTACACATCAGTATCAGCATGTGCACCAACACACTTGAATCAGCATTGCTGAAGACATATTGTCCCCTGTTGAACATTTTCATAAACGACAGCATAAAAATTAAAGGAATTTGTGGTTGAAAAACTAACTCTGACTCTTGTTTTGAGCTCAATTCTGATGCTCAACCCACAAATGTATTTTCCTTACAATTGTGGCGCCATTTAAGGGGAAATAAATAGGCTTCCCAACAGTATAAGATTTATTGCCAAGAAGCATTGTTAGAACAAATAAATTATTTTCAATTCAATTTAATTTTATTTGTATAGTGCCAAATCACAACAAACAGTCGCCTCAATGTGCTTTGTATTGTGGGTAAAGACCCTACAACAATACAGAGAAAACCCAACAGTCAAAACGACCCCCTATGAGCAAGCACTTGGTGACAGTGGGAAGGAAAACTTCCTTTTAACAGGAAGAAACCTTCGACAGAACCAGGCTCAGGGAGGGGCAGTCATCTGCCACAACTGGTTGGGGCTGAGGGAAGGGAGACAAAAGACATGCTGTGGAAGAGAGCCAGAGATTAATAATAATGATTAATAATACAGAGTGAAGTATAAACAGAGTAAATAAGGTGAATAAAAAGAAACAGTGCATTATGGGAACCCCCTCAGCAGCCTAGGCCTATAGCAGCATAACTAAGGGATGTTTCAGGGTCCCCTGATCCAGCCCTATCTATATGCTTGATCATAAAGGAAAGTTTTAAGCCTAATCTTAAAAATAGAGAGGGTGTCTGTCTCCTGAATCCAAGCTGGGAGCTGGTTCCACAGAAGAGGGGCCTGAAAGCTGAAGGCTCTGCCTCCCATTCTACTCTTAAGTATTCTAGGAACCACAAGTAAGCCAGCAGTCTGAGAACGAAGTGTTCTATTGAGGTGATATGGAACTATGAGGTCTTTGAGATAAGATGGGGCCTGATTATTCAAGACCTTGTATGTGAGGAGAAAAAAATTAAATTCTACTCTAGATTTAACAGGGAGTCAATGAAGAGAGGCCAATATGGGAGAAATATGCTCTCTCTTCTAGTCCCTGTCAGTACTCTAGCTGCAGCATTTTGGATCAGCTGAAGGCTTTTCAGGGAGCTTTTAAAACAGCCTGATAATAATGAATTAACCAAATACAAATTTCATTACTTTTTGTGCTGTTAATTTTACCTTGTTATTTGCATGCTTTTATTTTCAAAATCACTTGGACGTTTTACTTTTGGGTGTTTTTAAAAAATGAAGACAGCAGGTTAAAAAGAGGTGAGACTCATAGCAGAGGAGCCAAAAAGAAGGCAGCAGAGCAAGGAAAATGATGGGACAGCAAAGACACCCAGGACCGGGATGGAAGTGGTCATGGCAGAGAGGCAAAGAGAAGGAGCAAGCTCTGGTACTAGCAGGAGGACCAGCAAAGACAACTGAAGATGAGAAGGACTGAGTAAACCTCTGCTACACTCCTGGGACTGCGCTGTTGAGACTGTTGTGGCTTTGGGGCTTTTCTTTTCTTTAACATTTTTCAGCTTGCAGGTTTTTTTTAAGGAGATGGGTGTTTTATATATAATAGAATGAAATATATATAATTACCAATTTTATATATTTTCTTCTATTGTACATTTTATTGTAAACATTTGTTTTAAATGGCCATTCTGGTCTCTGTGTGCTCCTTGGTTCCCATCCCTCTTTTGCTGTTCTCCACCTGACTGAAAAGGGGCTTTCTCTCTTTTATGTATTACATACACATAACAGACAACTTAGAAAATAACCAATTTTAAATTGCATTTTTAGAAACTTTGTTACTAGCAGCCTGTTGCAAAAACATATAATTTCCTCCCATTTCCTTAGTTGAAGAAATATGGAAAAAAAAAATCCAAGACCTGACACAGGACCTGAGAGAACCCATCAGCTGATCCATGTTCACTGAAGCTTCATCAGAAACGTTCTGAGTGGAAAGGTGGCTGTCAAGAAGGAAAGGAAAGAGGGAGAAAATGCTGAGGTATGCCACAACATGGAGTGATGAATCCAAATTTGAAAAATTTTGTTCAAATTATCATCTGTATGTATGGACAAGGTCTGGAGAGAGGTACAATTAGTATCTACAGCCATCTGTAAAGCATGGTGGAGGCTCTGTCATGGTTCAGGGCTGCAGTGGTCCTGGGGATTTTGTCAAAATCAATGGAATTATGAACACAGGAAAAAAAAAATCAGATTTTGATCTTTAACTAAACTGCAAAACTATCTGGAAAGTCTCTGACTGGCGATCGCTTAATTTTTCAGCATGACAATGATCCCAAACACACTGCCAGTGCAGTAAGATAGATAGATAGATAATTTTTAAATTTTTTTACTGCCCCACTTTTATTATAAATAGAATTGTATTAGGATCAATTGTTTCTATTTTAGTATTAAAAGTAAAGTATATAGACTAATAGTCTAAACATGATTCTGTTTGTAAACATGATTGCTTGAAAAGTTTGAATGATTTGTGATAAAACTTTGCAGCAGTGCAGAGTGGAGTCATGGTAACAATTCATTCAAATGGCTTGCATCTATCAAGGTCTTGAAGGGCAACTTCATGATTTATTGGTTGAAATCTGACAAATAGCCTTATAACTTATACTACAGGTCTGGTGTAAACATATAGAAAGTACCCTGTAAGGATTTAAAATGTCTCCCATTTGACCTCTGACCTCACTTTTACATTTTATATCTATATTCATTTCAATTTGACCCCAAAATGTGTCATAGCTTTAAATAAAATGCATCCACATAAATAAAAAATAATAAAAATATATCAAGTATGTTAAAATGGGTTTCAACAGGATAAATAACAAAAGCCTTGTTTAAACGGCACTACAAACGTTTTAAAGACGGTGATAAAGAGAGTGAGCTGCTTTGGTGGAGGTTTGCGCTCTCGGATCGTTTCTTGGTTTTCGAGTTTTATGGGCCCTGAGAAGCTGAACAGCAGGTCTGGTTTTAATTTAGTCCCAACTGAGAGCCCATTATTTAACCAGGAAGAAACCGGATAGAGTTAGGACAGCCCTCCGTGGGACTGTGAGCTGCTCGGCGGTCCATGAGTGAAGTTATGACTTTAATATGGCTGATAACGGTTCGGTTTTAACTTCGTGTATTATTTTTTACCTGTCGATCGGGGCCGCGATATTCCAAATTCTTGAAGAACAAAACTGGGAAAATGCCAAAAACGACTTTCTCAAGCACAAGGAAAATATTCGGAGGACATATAACTTAACAGAGGAGGCTCTGAATGATATACTGCAGGTATGAACCCATCTCTCAACAAAGGTAATGGAGTGATGCATTTTGTAGAGGTTCCCTTAGATTACACGGTGTTCCTCTTGCCAGACGCTTAAGCGGACACACTAGTAAACAGCAAATTAAATGTTCGCTGCCTTTACATGTCCGGGCACCTCAAACCAGTTTTTCCTGATTGTGAACGAAAGAAAGATAAGAAGGGGGAAAAAAAACCCTGAGTGCTACAATAAGACTAAAAACTCTTTATTTTTAAAAAAAAAAAAAAAGGTGAGAAATCCTATCAGTTAACAGCACAGAAAATTTGTAAACTTGGAGAAAAACAATGGGTGTGGAGGAGACACGCAACCTCACGCACACGACAAATACTTGAAGGCTGGCACGAGGCGTGTCCCGTTGGTATGACTTCGGCTGTGATTTTGAGAAGTATAAGGCATGATAAATATTTTCAACTGTCAAGTTATCGATAATTATAGAAAGTAGTAGCAGAAGTGTAAGTTGTATGACTTTTGTTCCAACTAACTGATTGCCTTAACTTTTTAAAGGTAGCGTCAGAGGCTGCGGGGCAAGGCGTGGCCATCCCCGGGGACAAGCACCGCAATCCGTGGGACTGGGGGAATTCTGTCATCTTCACTGCCTCCATCGTCACCACTATAGGTATGAAAGCCTCAGTATTCATATTAATGCTGTATCACACGTTTCTTCTCCTTCTTCGGGCTGCTCCTCCCAAATCTGAGCATGCCCCGACATTGTCATGCCTGCATATACAAACACGGGGGGGGGGCGCGCATACAACCTACTGAGCAGCGTTTTTGAGTTGCTGCAATGAAACTTCAACATAATGGACCAGCCTGAATGTTTCCACATTCATTTCTGTGGTGTCTTTGAATTCAGCACTCCGATCCTTTCCTTCCTAACACATTACCCAGCTCATATCAGCATGGAGGTGCCATTTCCCAGATATCCTATTCCCATTGAGATCTGATGTGTTTTCAGTGTGTTCCTTTAATGTTTTTGAACAGCGTATAAAGCAGTAGGCAACTCAGTCCTCCTAAAATATTCATCATACTGCACATGGTTGTGATTAAATATTGTCTCCTTGTATCTACAGGTTATGGTAATGTTGCTCCCAAAACAAAAGGTGGGCGTATTTTCTGCATCCTTTATGGTCTGTGTGGGATCCCCCTGTGTCTGGTATGGGTAAGCGAGGTGGGTTCATTCTTTGGAGACCGGGCCAAGCGTCTGTCTGGGGTGATGATAGAAAAAGGTGTATCAGTGGTAAGATCTGACTTAAAGATGTTTAGTATTTGTCTTAATTCTTAAGTTTGAATGTCAAATAATGACACTTGTATTTTCTTCCTTTTGTCAGAAAAAAATCCAGTTTACCTGTATAGCCTTGTTCCTTCTATGGGGGCTGTTGGTGCACCTGGTGATCCCTCCATTTGTTTTCATGTCCATGGAAAATTGGACGTACTTGGAAGGTTTCTACTTCTCGTTCATCACGCTCACAACAGTTGGTTTTGGAGATTATGTGGCAGGTCAGTTTTTAGTTTATGTCATGATTTGCATTTCTGCATTGAAGATATCAAAGTAATTTCCGTCCATAATTCTCATTTTAGGTGTGAATCCAGATATACAGTACAACCCCATCTACAGAGTACTTACAGAATTATGGATCTACATGGGCCTTGCTTGGCTGTCCCTGTTCTTTAGCTGGAACGTCCACATGGTAGTTGACACTCACAAAGTGCTAAAGAAAAAATGGCAAAAACACAGGCACAGAAACGTCTATCACGAGGAACTACACGATGTAAAGAAAAAGCCGCTTGAAAATGCAAGGCCCAACATTGTTGACATCTTCAGCTTCTTATCTCAGGAGGAGGAAGACTACAACACCGTCATAAAAAAGATTGGCATGTCAAGAGGCAAACTAGCAGCAGCAGCAGACAAAATAAATCGCTCAAAGAGCTGCAGCGACATCCTGGCCATGAACATCCAGACCCTGGAACACTCGCCGCGGCACCGACGTATGATCAGCGCCAGCGAAGTGTTCATCAACGTGATAGCTGAGAGTGACAGTGACGAGAACAACGAAAGGGCCCCTTCAGCACCAGAAATCACGGGCGACCCTGAATCTGAAGCGTGTGTGAGAAATGATGAGGACAGCTGCACAATTGATTTCGAAGCTGGTGGTATTTCCTTCACTGTAGCTGCCAACAAGACTGCAGAAGAGGAAACTGTACAGCATCCCGATGGTGGGGAGACTAGGTTTACGATATCCAAGGTAGCTGAGGAAGAGTTGTTGTGTGATAAAGATGAGAAAGGGTGAGATTGTTACACTGATCAGTGTTGTCTAAAAGGTATGCATACTGTAATGTACCAAGAGAACAAACTGCAGAAATGACACTGCATATTACAGCCACAGGAACAAAAGCAGCACTGTCTCGCAGGGACACTATTTTTTTTTTGTTGTTGTAATTTTCAAATGAACTGCACTGATTTGAGGAAAAATAAATCTTTGTTTCAAATGGCAAAGAACAGTTAATGTTTTAATCTTGCACCCATGCAGACTGTCACAACATTCCTATCATTAAACAACAGCGGTCATAGGTACTACTTCAAAACACAGTACAAGGCTTTGTGGAAAACAGAGCCAATAAGCAACTTTCCCTCGTAAGGAGCTGCTACAGTGGAGGCCATGAGCACACGGCCGTTATCAGCGTACTCCAGGGTCACCGCTGGCTGCTGTGAGTGGATGTTCTTGATCCGGAGCACCTGAAGGACGCATTAACAAAGCGATCAGGTAAAAATCAGAGCACAGTGTAGCTTTTCTTTTAAACATGCTCTTACCTCAGAGCCAGGTGGATCTTCAGGATCATAGTTCGTCAACTTCATGGCATTTGGGTGACAGCCGAGCCACACGTCACCCGTCTTGTGGTCCACCTCGATGTTGTCACAAAGTGATCCAACAGCTACAGACTGCTTAAAAACATCATATAGTGTCAATGAAATCTGATTGGTACATCCTGTCCTTTTGTATGAAGTGAAAGCAACAATGAACCTTTTTTAGCAGCTTATTTGCTTCTTATTGAGCAAAATCAAAAGATTTGCACTACTTTCATGTTTATATGTTAAAGTGAAACTACAGACGCAGTATAAAGACTGTGCAACCCTGCGCCGGGCTTAGTTTCATGCACACATGAGATTTTTTTTCCCATGTTTTTTGTGGCTTTAGAAAAAGTAAAAACACTATTACCTTATTGTACACCAACTGTTCCCCTTCTTGCCTCTCATAAACATCTACCTCATGGTCTATAATGTCTGAAACATATATATACCTGTAAAAAAAAAAAAAGCATATATATATATATATATATATATAATGTTTACTCATGTTAGCATGATTAAACATACATGTTCAGTGAGTGCCATAATGAACTGAGAATAACCTTTTGTCAGGAGATATGTTGATCCCATTTGGGGATCGCATACCACTGGCTACCACCCTCACTTCATGTGGACTGTAGAATACCACGTCACACAAGGCCAGGTCCATAATGACAACAAGAAGCTGAAGTGCATCATTGTGAAAGTAGCGATCATTTGTGGCGTAGAAGCTCTCCACTCCGACTGCAACGATGTCATTCACACTGAAAACACGAGAAAATGGAAGGATAGGGATTTTTTTTTTTGTCATATATGTAATTAAATAAGGAACCCTCTGAGAGCGCAAACCTCCACCAAGGCAGCTCGCTCTCTGGGCAGCATTTACTTTTGAGGGAACAGTGTTGTATTTTGAATATATTTTGTTTTCTTTGTTCTTTTTAAATGTACTTTAATAAGTTTGTAGCGCAGTAAAAACAAGTGCTGAGTGCAGGTTTTCATTTACCCATTTTAATATACTTGGAAGAATATTGAGCATACTTATTTTTTTATTTATTTATTTTTTATACTTGTGGATACATTTTCTTTCTCTTGACAATACTTTATTAGAAGATATAACACATCTTTTAGGTCAACTTGAAAGAAAGGCAGTTGTGAAGTGTAAAAATGAGGTCAGAGGTCAAAGGTGACATGACATTAGGATGCAAACTATAATGTGATAGTAAGAATCCTCATACACCAGTATCATTTCCTAAATGTTGCCAATACAAACAAAAGCAGGAGAATTTTAAGCTTAGTTTTAAAGATAAAAGACATTTTATGAAAGTTTGACCTTGAGGAAGAGGTCAGAGGTCAAAGTAACATGATATTTAGAATCGCCATATGTAATTCCCTACATGCCTATCTGTTGTCAATACAAACAATGGCAGTAAGAAACATAGTTTTAATAAATAGTTCTATATAGCATTATTATCACTTTGACCTTCAGGTCAATCTGCTGGCCTTGAAGGAGAGGTCAGAGGTCAAATGTGACCGTTTAAATCTCTGTACAATACTTTCTATATGTTGACAGTACACAACACACTTGTAGTTTCTACGTTATAAGGATTTTTTTTTTCAATTTTTAACCTATAAATCATAAAGTTGACCTTGAAGGCCTTGGTGGATGTAAGCCAAATTTGAATTTTAATACATTGTTAACATGACCCCACTCTGCAGCCCTACAAAGTTTTATCACAATTCATTCAAAACTTTTCAAGCTATCGTGTTTACAGACAGAATGACGCACACACGCAAACGCTACCAAAAACGAAACCTCCTCGGCAGAGGTAAATATGTAATATGTCATAAAGTTTCTTAGAGTACATACCTGTAGAGTAAGGGGTGAGTGATGGTTTTCAGATGTATGAGTGTGTCGTTCTCAATATAATGAAAGATCTCTACTTGGCTGCTGTGCTGAGGGTGATTGACAACAAACAGGTACACAGAGTCATCTGGAAAGACACAGAAATGTGTTCTCAACCTTACAGTGGAAATTAAGTAAGGTTTGCTCACGTTTCCTGCCTGAAAAAAAAAACAACAACACCGGGGAAAATGAACAAAAACCAAAATAACTTCTAGTTGTTGTTTAAACAAAACAGTAATTAAGGGCACAGCCTCACAGGAAATTGCTACCTTCTTCCTTTCCCTAAAGCACTGAGGGGCAATTGACTGTTTTTAGCCTGACCGAACAAGAAAAAAATTCTCACGTAAGAAGAGGATGTGCTAAATGCAGACAAGGTATCCAAGCCACACAAAATCATTAACAGAACTCTTGACACACGGTGTCTCAGTCACTGCTGACAAAACCTTACCTACAGCACGGTTTTAACTGCATAGGCTTTTTTGACACCCACAGGAAAATCTCAGATTTATGTCGAGCAAAGCAGCACGTCGCCATAACTGTGCTGACAGAACATGCTCACGCACAGTCATCACTCAAGGGCCCATTTATGTCATTTTGGACTAAATTACATCACTGGTCCAACTACTATTAAAAGCTGTTTCAGTATTCCGGATTGAGCTGCTGACTTACCCCATAATCACAAGTAAAACAACAACAGCATCACTCACACATCATGGTGGACAACCTTCTAGAGACAACAATATTACATAACATTTTACAATATTACCATACAAGCTTGTGTTATTTATTTAATCAAATGGATAGTGGATACTGGGGTTAGGGTAACTAGTGATTCTAAATTGCCCATAGGTGAGAATGGTTGTCTGCCTCTGTGTGTTAGCCATGGCGATCTGTACAGGGTGTACCCTGCCTCTTGCCCTGTGTCAGCTGGGACAGGCTCAAGGTTGTAGGAGAATAAGCAGTAAACTGTGAGGCTGTTTTTAGTGATTTCCAATTGGAATATTTACAGCCGTCCTGTGAATCCCCTGCATGTGTGGTGAGATTTTCCACCCACTGCCACAACCTATAAAAACTATAGAAATGCTCAAATATTTAGTTGTCATTGTTGCAAGAAACAGATAATAAATATAATAAGCATCATAAGAATTATAATTTACAGTACATGCCTCAGATCATTTATTTTTAATTATCATTATTTGCTAATATTAGCTTATTATAGATCTTTAACGGAAACTTTAAAACAGCCCAGAAACAGATAATCCACCACAGCTTAAACAGCTTTCCTGTGGTTCACTTATGAAATTCAAATGTGTGAAGCTGCAAAATAAATCAATTTTTTTGGGGGGGGGTAAGTCTATATTTGAACCCTGGTTACACCACCAGTAATTCAAAAGAAATAATCAACATGAAGTTTTCTCACATATCAACTGGAGTACAAAGTTGCATAACATTGTGTATCTGCCTTTTGTAACTGTAAGTATTGTGTGTTACCATGTGGATTGCAAAGAGCAATTTTCCCAGTTGACAGTTCTCAGTGTGGCCTCAGAATAAGGATCAGACTGATATGTCTGTGAGTGTAGATGCTTGTTTAAATAAAATGAATTTATTTAACCAAATGGTTTTGCAATCCATATTTTCATTAGTTGACTTCTGTCCCGCAAGTAAAGAGTAATGTTAACATTAAAATGAACTATTTACAAACTCAGCTTAACTTGAGGTCATTCATAAATTCTTATATATTGCATTTTAAACTCAACAAACCAAATTTTAGCAATAACATTTTACTGGGTGCACTGTTAGGCTTTCTAACTTTAAAAACCTATACGTGTGTATAAAAGGAAACCCAGCAACGTCCACCTGATTAAATTTCAATGAATATATGAGGACTGTTAGGAGGTGTCTGCTATTTAAAATAATGCCTCGTCTTCACACAGTTTTGATGTGATTATTTCATCCATCCTCTCGCACCCGGTTTTTGTACTTCACCTGCTTCATCGGTGTATGCACTAATGCCATGTGGGTTGAACGAACTGAGGTCCAGTCCTCCTTTGATTTGCAGCTCCACTGGAGTCGGCTTTGGGTGCAGCAGGTCCAAAACATACATTTTCCCCGGTTCATCAGAGAATGAAGGTAATCCAGGAAACTTCAGCCCCTGGGTGGTACACACTGCATGTTAGATGACTTTTTTAGCCGTGTGGCTTTGCTTGAAGAGCTCATTACACAAGCATTTGCTCACACTAAGTCAACTAACCCCTAATTCAAACTAATGAGCATGCCCCATAATGGAGCATAGTATTGAGGATATGCTAATTAAATAATAGTCACAAAATAATTTAAAAATCAAGCATATGTAAATTTCATAGCTTTACAGTCATCAAAAAATAAATAAATGAAAACATACTGTACTTAGGAAGGCCAGTCCATCTTTAAGCACTGTGATATCCTCTGCTCCACATTCTGCACACACACACACACACACACACACACACACACACACACACACAAGTTCCTATAGCAGTCATGCGCCTCGGTAACACACACACTTACATGAACTTCAGACCCTTCAGTTAACGCCACATGTTAAACGCAGTTTCCTACAATTCAACATAATTTTGAGAGCGTAAACCCCCAAATGAAGATATTAGCATGAATACAAACACATACCAATATTCTGCAAATAATGACAGCTGAGGTGTTTCACTGGAACCTCTCTGGAAGCAAGCATAATTTCCCTGCAGAAGAAGTTAGCATTAGAAATCAATACTAGAATTTGAAAGCCTACTTGAGAAATCTGATAAGTCTGTAAAGTCTTCCCATGGAAACATTTGCTACACTTCAGCGTACTGTAGCGAACAGCAGCTTTGCACATCAGGAATCCGTTCTGCTAAGCCCCAATTTCACCGCGACTATCAAACCTTGTTGTAGAGAGAGCACTTACTTCAGTTTAAGGAATTTGTATCCAATGAAAGCTGCAAAGGCAGCAACAGAAACAGCAAGGAACACTTTTTTCGTGGCAGCCATGTTTTCAAGTGTCAAGGGTTACCTGTGAACTTTCTATGATTTTTTTATGAGTGCATTAACACAACTGCCCCAAAGGTGGAGCTCTAGTTTTTCTGTTAGGCTCTTGACTACCGACGTAGCTCTGAAAGGACTCTGGGATGTTAAAACCGGGCAGATAGCTGTTGAAATAAAAAGTACTCCAACTACTTATGTGGGCAATCCTTTCTGTTGTTGCTTTGTTGCTTGGAACAAGTGAGGGCAGTGTTTGTTTAGGGGTCACTCCTGATCGATAAAACATTTCCCCAAAGAAAGGAATAAAGCTTAATTAAAAGCAGCTGACATAAATATGTGTATAACTACATTTCTACACATGCTTATTGAAGACTGCACAATCTAAACAGCACAACAGACAGTAGAGTCAGAATATACTACACACACACACACATTTATATAGCTTCTGTGTCTGAGCAATTGAAGAAAATCCTGGAGTTCTGCAAATTCAAGGATCCTCACAAATGTGCATTTTTCTTTACACAATTCCATTGCGGAGCCACGAGAAATCTCTTTATTAAAGTTTACATTTCACAAGTCAAGCACATGAACTTAAAAAAAAATAACATAAAATAAAAAAATCAATTACAACATCTAAGGAGAAGCCCTTACATACAGTGCACATGACAATATTTCACATTTTTATCTGGACAATGAAAAGTAATTGATCTAAAAATATTAATTTTCATAATTCTTCCAATTATTTAACAGGGGACCAAATATGTAGGCAATTCAGTTGATTATGTGGCTCCATATATCATATTCTGTCTGGCAGCCTACAGAAGGCTGAACCTGTATGCGTACCACCATTTTCCTGTCCCGGGTGAGAGCACTGGTAAATCTTGCATTTTCTTTTCTATGCCTGAGTTGATGTTTCTTTCTCTTGTCTGTTACAGAGAAGCACAGTGTTCATTTTCATTGCCTACACCAAATCACAGCACAGAGCTTTGTGGAACACAGAGCCAATGAGCAATTTCCCTCCATAGGTGGCGGCTACAGAAGAGCCCACGATCACATGTCCATTGTCTGCATACACCTGTGTCACCACCGGCTGATCAGAATGAATGTTCTGGATACGGATGATCTGCAGACAAACAAAATCATGAGAAAGTAAATATAATCTCTACAAACAGGTACATGTGCTGTTTATATAAGGGGGAAAAAAACCATTAAAGAAAAACATTGGTATAAACTGTTTTTATGATGATTTGTTTTTCGGTTTTTCTCGTGTTGTCAGGCTTCCCACAGTTCACTTTGATGACAATGAACGAACAAACCTCTGATCCTGGTGGGTCTTTGGGGTCGTACATGAGAGCCTTCCATGCATTAGGATGACAGCCTAACCAAAGGTCACCGGTTTCAGGGTCAACTTCGACGTTGTCACAGAGTGTACCCACAGCCACAGTCTGGTTAAATGTCAAAAGAGACTTAAGATACACTTATCATAGAGTCTTAATATATATGATTTTACTTGTTTACACTGGTTTTGCAGTGCTCGATTACAGTGAGTATATTTGGCTTTTATTTCATTGGAACAATTGAAAAAAAATCCATGTAATTATACTTCAAGTTACCTCCAGTAAAGAGGTAAGTTTTTTTTTTTTATTTATACACCCACACTAAGGTAAGCCAGTTTTAGCTGCCTACCTTGACAGTGGCCAATGAATTGTCTTCTTTCCGCTCCAACACATGCACATTTTGATCAAAAAAGTCTACAACATAAATGTGCCTATAAATGAGAAAGAACATTAAAATAAAGAAATTTGAATGTCAGAAACACAAGTAAACGCACGCAAAGCCCTGCTGATCATTCTTACCTTCTGTCAGGTGATGTGTTGATTCCATTTGCAAAGTAATAACCCTCAGAAACCACTTTTACTTCCTCCCCACTATAGTACACCACATTACCCCACGACAGAGGGAGAAGAGGCTCCACGAATACTTTGAGGATTTCATGGGAAAAGTAGTGATCGTTTGTGGCGAAGAACCTATCCACTCCCAGTGCAACGATATCATTTACACTAGAGCAAAAAGAAAAGAAAAAAAAAGAATTATACATCATATAATACAGTAACATGCACACGTTTGTGTATAACTAGATTATGGCATGGGAAAGCTTTACAAATATTTTTTAAGGCTGACTAGTCAGTAAATCTCAAATGTAGTTTATAGTAGGGTCAACAGGAATTTGTCACGTTACTTTACCTGTGGAGAAGTTCATGTTTTATGGTTTTCAGGTGCTCCAGGGCACGGTCCTCCTCAACAAACTTGAATAGCTCTATTTGGCTTTTTTGTTGAGGATGATTGACAACAAACAGGTAGACTGTGTTATCTGAAAAATGATAAGAAAGGCACGGTACAAAAATAATCTCTTTAAGGCGTGTGCATATGACTGTGTCAAAGTTGATGGACACGCATAACTTGAAATTTAATCAAGGAGATTATCAACGGGCACTGCATATTATGTCCAAATGTCCACACACCCATGAAATTGATAAATCCCAGCTATTCTTAATGAACTGTCACCGCAGGTTTGTCCACATACTTGGCATGTACACACAAGCAAAAAAAAAGCAAATATCATCCTCAGCACTTAGCTGATGAAAAGCATCAAATCAACAATAAACTGCTTGGAAAGTTGACTTAAACTGTCGCTAGAACTTCTTTTAAAACTGAAATCCGATTTCCATGTGATGTGTGCAAACACAGTTGTAGGTTTATTTACCACTTGGATCGACAAATACACTGATCCCATGAGGGTTGAATGATTCCAGGTCAAAGTTTCTTGGCATGCGGAGCTCAACTGGTTTTGTCTGAGAATCCTGTAGATCGAGCAAAAACATCTTTCCAGGCATATCTGAGGAAGGCAGTCCAGGAAACTTCAGACCCTGCACACACAAGCATGAAAGTTTTGAATTATGTAAACTATAACTCTGCCTCCATATAAATCATGTTTGTTAATAATATTATTACTCCAGTGGCACTCTATTGTTTCCTTTTAGGCCTTTGAGACTGTTAACCAAAGAGGTTGAGAGTTGGATGTTTTACAGCTCAAATTACTTACAGTGCTGATAAAGGCAAGCCCATTTTCAAGGATCGTTATATCCTCCGACCCATAATCTAAAAGCACATTATTTGCACTATTAATTTTTCTGTTTTTTAGTGTGCATCAAAGTATTGCCTGCATTTTGTTCTATGTTTGCTTACCCAGGTTTTTGAGTGCGACACAGTTGGGGAGGTGTTTCGGGACAATCTCTCTTGTGGCGAGGCATCTTTTCCTGCAGAGTTTGCAAAACAAAAGTTATTTTGGAACTGGACTGGTGCACAGATGTGCCTCAACATAAACGCTCTCTATATTACCTCAGGTTGATGAACCTCTCTCCTAACAGCACCGACAGGGCAGCAACTGCAATCGAAATGTATGCCAGCTTTCCCATTTTGAAGTCAGGCAGGGAGAGGTTTCCAAACGGACTTAAAAACTGTGCAGCAGCTGCACCGCGAGGCGTTTCCGTAATGCTGCATTCATAACAATCGGAAATTCCACTTCTTGCTTCTACTTGTGTACTTCACCTCTATATTACACATTATAATTCCTTAAATTTGATAAACACGTTAATATACTGTAATTCCAGAGGGCTGGCATCTAAGAAAAAAAACTACGTCTTTTTTTCGTGTCGCCACTGGGTCGAGTTGATGGAATATTTTTGCCTTTACTAGACAGTGAAGTGCACACAGCTTGCAAATTAGTGCCCAGCATACTGCAAAGGACTTTCCCAACTGACGTGTATCACGATTAACATTTGGCTTCTTCACCCCAGTAGTATCTGCAGTATAATGGAAGGAGTCCGTTGTGTTAGCCCTCTGGGAACAACCAGTGCACTTCTTCTGGGTCATTTTTCAGTAGTCTCTGTTTTATACAAGGTGATCTCACTTGGTGTTCTTTAAGAGGATATGTAGATGTGGTCAAGCTGCTGAAGTTCAACCTGAGCGACAGAATATTTCTGAGTATTTCACAAAATGCTGATCTACTGGGATTTTCCCGCATTTTCTATCTCTAGGGTTTACAGAGAATGGCCTGCAAAAGAGAAAATATTCAGTGAGCGGCAGTTCTCTGTGTGAAAAATGCCTTGCTGAGGTCAGAGAAGAGCTGACAGGAAAGCAACAGTGACTCAAATAAACGCTTGTTTTAACCGAGGTATACAAAAGAGCATCTCTCAATGCACAACATGATGAACACTGAGCTGTGGCAGCAGAAGTCACTCCTGTCACCTAAGAATCAGAAACTGGAAAGATTCAGAATTTGGTGTAAACAACATGAAACATGGACCCATCCTACCTTGTATCAATAAGTTGGACTGGAAGTGGTGGTGGTGTAATGGTATGGAGGATATTTTCTTGGCACACTTTGGGCCCCTTAGTACCAACTGAGCATTATTTGAACACCACAGCTACCTGAGTATTGTTGCTGACCATGTCCATCCCTATTTGACCACATTGTACCCATCATCTGATGGCTGCTTGCACCAGGATAACACACCATGTAACATATCTCACAATATGTCAAACAGGTTTCTTGAACATGACAGGGAGTTCACTGTATTAATATGGCTTCCGCAGTCCCAGATCTCAACTGAATAGAGCAACTCTGAGATGTGGTAGAACAGGAGATTCTTATCATGGATGTACAGTTAACAAATGTGCAGCAACTGTGTTATGCTGTCATGTCAATATGAACCAAAATCTCTGAGGAATGTTTCCAGCACCTTGTTGAATCTGTGCTACAAAGAATTAAAGCTGTTCTGGAGACAGAAGGGGGTTCAACCTGGTACAAGCAAGGTGTACCTAATGAAGTGGCCAGTCACTCACTGTCCATTTCACCGCTGTTGATTACAGCATGATCTGGGCTGTGCATCCATATAGTCTTTCACAAGTTTTGGACAGAATTGGAAGAAAAACAAATCTTAATTGCATGCCATTAACAGTAAGGTGAATGTGAGTGGTATATAAATACACTGCTCAAAAAAAATAAAGGGAACACTCATATAACACATCCTAGATCTGAATGATTGAAATATTCTCATTGAATACTTTGTTCTGTGCAAATTTGAATGTGCTAACAACAAAATCACACAAAGATCAACAATGGAAATCAAATTTATTAACCAATGGAGGCCTGTATTTGGAGTCACACACAAAATTAAAGTGGAAAAACACACTACAGGCTGATCCAACTTTGATGTAATGTCCTTAAAACAAGTCAAAATGAGGCTCAGTATTGTGTGTGGCCTCCACGTGCCTGTATGACCTCCCTACAATGCCTGGGCATGCTCCTGATGAGGTGGCGGATGGTCTCCTGAGGGATCTCCTCCCAGACCTGGACTAAAGCATCCACCAACTCCTGGACAGTCTGTGGTGCAACATGACGTTGGTGGATGGAGCGAGACATGATGTCCCAGATGTGCTCAATCGGATTCAGGTCTGGGGAACGGGCGGGCCAGTCCATAGCTTCAGTGCCTTCATCTTGCAGGAACTGCTGACACACTCCAGCCACATGAGGTCTAGCATTGTCCTGCATTAGGAGGAACCCAGGGCCAACCGCACCAGCATATGGTCTCACAAGGGGTCTGAGGATCTCATCTCGGTACCTAATGGCAGTCATGCTACCTCTGGCAAGCACATGGAGGGCTGTGCGGCCCTCCAAAGAAATGCCACCCCACACCATTACTGACCCACTGTCAAACCGGTCATGCTGAAGGATGTTGCAGGCAGCAGATCACTCTCCACGGCGTCTCCAGACTCTGTCACTTCTGTCACATGTGCTCAGTGTGAACCTGCTTTCATCTGTGAAGAGCACAGGGCGCCAGTGGCGAATTTGCCAATCCTGGTGTTCTCTGGCAAATGCCAAGCGTCCTGCACGGTGTTGGGCTGTGAGCACAACCTCCACCTGTGGACGTCGGGCCCTCATACCATCCTCATGGAGTCGGTTTCTAACCGTTTGTGCAGACACATGCACATTTGTGGCCTGCTGGAGGTCATTTTGCAGGGCTCTGGCAGTGCTCCTCCTGTTCCTCCTTGCACAAAGGCGGAGGTAGCGGTCCTGCTGCTGGGTTGTTGCCCTCCTACGGCCTCCTCCACGTCTCCTGGTGTACTGTCCTGTCTCCTGGTAGCGCCTCCAGCCTCTGGACACTACGCTGACAGACACAGCAAACCTTCTTGCCACAGCTCGCATTGATGTGCCATCCTGGATGAGCTGCACTACCTGAGCCACTTGTGTGGGTTGTAGAGTCCGTCTCATGCTACCACGAGTGTGAAAGCACCACCAACATTCAAAAGTGACCAAAACATCAGCCAGAAAGCATAGGTACTGAGAAGTGGTCTGTGGTCCCCACCTGCAGAACCACTCCTTTATTGAGTGTGTCTTGGTAATTGCCAATAATTTCCACCTGTTGTCTATTCCATTTGCACAACAGCATGTGAAATTGATTGTCAGTCAGTGTTGCTTCCTAAGTGGACAGTTTGATTTCACAGAAGTTTGATTTACTTGGAGTTATATTGTGTTGTTTAAGTGTTCCCTTTATTTCTTTGAGCAGTGTATATTATGACAAGGGATAGCTTTACAAATATTCTTTAAGGCCAACTGCTCAATAAATGTCAAATGGAGCTTGTAATATGTTTATAGTAGGTACATAGGAGTTCTGTGATTTTATGGTTTTCAGGTCCTCAGGGGCAACGGTGGACCTGCCGACTGGTAAAACTAGACATTTCCCGGCAGCCTGAGGATACTTTGAGCCTGTGGTGAAGTGTCAGTTTGACCAGTGACATAGCAGTGAGGAGCGAGGTGACAGACATCATGCATCAGGCTCAAGTCTGTATGTTCCCTCCACACAGTCCAAGGCTTGTTGGCTTGCACCCCAAAGACGATGTGTGTGTGTGTGTGTGTGTGTAGCCTCTCTTTGACCTCTGCATAGCTTGAAAAATCAGTGTTCAGAGAGGTTTGTAGACTCCGACATTTGCATTTGTAATATGGACAGTTTTTCTCCCAGATGGACAAAATTCGGCATTATGAGCATCTATAAACCAATACTGAAAGGAACTATGATATTTTTAAAAATGATCATGGTAAAAACACACAAATCTTAAATTCTTTTAGTACAGCTCTAATACACCCTCTACACCTCCATTCAGCTGCCACAAAAAAAAGATATAATGCAGTATTTTTCTATGACAGATACCCAGAAAGGATGATTCAAGCTAATTCTTTTGGCCACAATAATCATATTGAAAATCAGATAGTCACAACACTAAACACATGGGTTAGTCTACAAAACCAGCAGTCTAGTGGTTTTCATGTAGAGTGGCCTGTGATGGACTCAAAATCCCAGCCTGATCTATTGTTCCAGTCCACCCCTGCGCTACAGCGAGGTCCTCCTCAACAAGCTTCAACAGCTGCGCCTGGCTCTGAGGATGGTACACTGCTATATGACAGATGATAAGAAAAGCATTGTATAAGGGGTGTGTAGAGTGATACAGGGCTCCCTCTCTCTCACACACACAATCTACTTTGAACCCTTAAATTTTAAAGACAGACCTAAATTCATTAGTCTATCTCAAGTAAACCCATTAACAGGTGCTAATATTCACTAATTTAAGGAAAAATTTCAATGACTATTCTGTTTATGTCCAAATTTTTTTTTTTATACCGACACGACCAGTCAGGTGTGCACATGTAAACGCAAAAACATGTAGTTCCTGCAAAACCCTGTTTAAATTGTTTATTTTTGAAGTTGTTTTCTGCAGGTGATGACCCCTCCCAACATAAAACAAAAAAGTTACAAAATTGTCTATAATCAAAATCATGTGTAAGAGACTTCATAAAAAACAAACATGAACACATACATACACATACAGAAGTGAAGTAACGTAAAATTGGCAAACTATTGACCCTGTGAAACTCAGCATTGGGTGCATGCAACCTGACAGTATCTGTAGAATATCTACAAAAAGTCCAATTAAAGAACGATAGCATCTAACAACTTCAAAACACCAACAACTCCTGCACATTACATTGTGTGCAACCAGCGAGCACTGTTACGTGGGGCACGCCAAACTCCTGACTTTGTTTTGTGAAATCGTGTCAAAGGTTCACAGTGTAATACAGCAGGATCCCCGTCAAACAGTTTCAAGAGCAAGACTGTATATCTGAAACATACAAAATAAATTTTATTATCCATTCTCTTCATGTCTACATCTCATTAGGATTTCTAGACAATAGCATTGTCAAGTAACACACCCAAATTAATTTCTAATAATTCTGACAGGTGCAACAATACATTTCTGTCAAGTCCAGGTGTCAAAATATAACTGAATGTGAAAATCAATTTAAATCTTTGTTATTTTCAACATAAAAGGGGAGCCATGGTCCTGGGCCGTAGTGAGAGCTACGCAGGTCATGGCCCTGGGACACAAACACGGGTGAGGAAGTGGTTTCAGGGCTGGGCCCCGGTGGCTGCAGGGACTTGTGTGGCCAGAGTGTTTGGGGCAGGGATGACGGGTGATCCAGCAATGTTAGCCATAGGCTGTGAGGAGGACATTGAGGTGATGCCTAAGAGAAGAAGGAGGACTGTTAGTCATTAGAAAATGCACAACTACAGACATTAAGGAGTTCCAAGAAAGCGCATCACTAACAGGACTTTAACAATTGGCAGTATCTTACATCAATGATTTGCATCATTTGCAAGTAAAAATACTCATATTACGTTGAAGCCAATTAGAATATGACAGGTGTTTTGACAATGTTGCAAAATTATGATTTACAATCACTGCTGTTAAGTTGCTTCAGTTTGTCATTTTAAAAAGGAAAACACAATGAGGTGGCACCCTGACAAAAGCAACTGTTGCAAAGCGTGCCTTAACAGCTGAAAGCAGCTGCAGTCGATATATCATCGTGCATCAACGTTACCTGATGCAATCTGTGAGAAACATTACCACATTAATAATCAGTTAATCACAACTCTAAGGGGTGATGCACTCTCCTTAAACAACAGTGTATAACTTCTACTGCAGCAATTTTCAGGTGCTCATTTAAAAAGCCAAGAAAGTCACGCCTCTAATTTACAGTAAAGGGACTAATTATAGATTTTTCATAAATGCCATTTCTCTGCAAAAGGAACATTCAGACAGCAAGACCGTCATCTGAAAAAGTGGGCTACTCTAAGCGGGATTACTCACCGGCCATCATACTTGAGGAGCTGACTGGAGTGGAGCTGGCAGCCATCCCTCCAGGAGTGGCCCCCCTTCCCTGATCTTTTACGATGGGATCTGAGGACAATTGTGGGTGTGAGCAACCAAGAAACAGCAAAACAGCGTGTTCAAATTTTGTAGAAACCAATACACACAGGCAGTAAGTAAAAATAGACTTACAGAAGTAAGGATGATCCATGGCCTCTCTGGCCGTGAGGCGTGCTTGATGGTCATAACGCAGCAGTTTGTCAAGGAAGTCTAAAGCCTCTGTACTGACTAGGTGCTGGTTCTCACTGTGCACAAACCTCTCCCACCTTTTGCGGGAATGTCTAGAGGCAAAAAGTCAGACGTCAAGTGTGATTTAAGTCACTCATAAGACAAAACACTCAATGGATATTTTATTAAGGAACAAACAGCTATGATTTTTACCTTCCCAGAATGTCATTGAACCGTGGATCCAGTTCAATGTTGTACTTGTCAATGTAGTCATACAGGTCCTCTGTGCCAAGTACTTTTGCAATTCGCACAAGCTGCCAGTAAAAGAGAGAGAGAGAAAAAAAGTTAGAAAAGCACACTAGGCATTTGTTTGATTATGGCGTGTATAGATAAAGTAGTAATGGTGGGAGAGTACAGATACGCCCTTTTTTTTAACATTAAGAATGAAGATGTTTCATTTAATCTCTTTACAGCTTCAGCTCATTTTGTTTTTTAATTACATCAGATTATGCCTAAATGAATCAAATTTTAAAAAATCTGATTATAGCAAATGTTCCATCATTTAAGAAGCAAAAGTTATTTTTATGTTCAGTGTAATACAATAATAAATTTAAGCATTACAGGGCAGTTTGCCTGATTACTAAAAAAACAAAAATGATCACACTGTAACAGATGGTTTCAAACTGAGCACAGTGTGGAAGTAGTACAATGTGAGGACTTGAGATATAAAATGATAAAAATTAACACTTGCTTTAGTGCATTTATAGAAACACATTTCCAACAGCTATTTAACACAGTCAAAAGGGTTTGAAGAAAATAAAAGCCCACATGGAAAAAACATATACATATAATTTAAATTTTATCTTGAGTCATTTTTATTAGCAAAGAAAAAAGGTTTCCTATTTATTAACAGTGGGAAGACTACAGAAATGATTAACTGACTGTGGCATTAAATACAACAGTCACTTTTTCCTTTAAATTAATATATCAATATATTAACATTAAAAGCTATGAATCAAGCTTGTGTCCATTAAGCAGGTTTGAAATGCTACAGCTGTTTCAGTATGCAAGAACAATCAATATGAATCAGTTTTAGATCATCTGTTAATTGTTGCATTTTGAGATTGTAATTACAAAGACTATGAAATTCAATTAAGCTAGATTAATTAATGCCAGTAATTACAACTAAAAACTGAATTTTGTCTGGCTTTATTTTTTTTTGCTATTTCCTAACAGGTGATCAAAACCCAGAAATGTACAAATAAATGCTGAATGATAACTTTTACAAGTTTCAGTAAAGGATCCCACAGGATTTGGTTATAATAAGAGGATTTGATGATGGATTTAAATTTGATAGAATACTATCCAGTCTTCACCTTAGCCCTAGTGTAGATAAGGAAAGCCCATAAGATAACTTGACAGTACAGGGATTAAAATGTGTCATGACGCATGTTCTCAAGCCTGGTCAAATGTGTCTTGTACTCATTTTTTTAGTTCATATAATACATCAAGCTGCCAGAAAGTTAATAATAAACAAACCCTTAAGCAATAACTGTTGGTTTTCCACACAAGGTTACAGTGACACCATAGCCTGCAGTGAGAAGACTGGTGTGACCGTATAAAAATAAAAACAATGTACTGCAGACCCCCACCCCCACAACAACAAACCAAAACAGAAAAAGAAACCAAACCAAACAAAAAAGGGCTCTATTTTGGCCATACTGAAAACACTACATTAAACTACAAAATACATGGTTCTTCATACCTGATCATAGTTGTCATGACCATGAAAGAAAGGTTCCTTCCTGAAGATCATGCTGGCGAGCATGCAACCCAAACTCCACATGTCCAAGCTGTAGTCATACATCTACAAATAATATAAAGAGGAGCAATGGCTTGAACTGGCTTCTTGACTCGATTATATAGTGAAAACAGAAATTTGTTGCCTTTGCCTGTAGATAGTAATGTAAGGAGCATCACCTGGTAGTCTACCAGCAGTTCAGGTCCTTTGAAGTATCTGGATGCCACTCTCACGTTGTATTCTTGATTTGGATGGTAGAATTCAGCCAAACCCCAATCGATTAGACGGAGCTGAAGAAGAAAAACAAGTTTGAATATGTTGCAATAATTGCAATGAGCTTGTGCCAAAAGCTGCTGTCAACGACAAATGATAACAAGAATCTGCAACATAATAATACAATACCTTTCTATGTTCATGATCAATCATTACATTGTGTGGCTTGACGTCTCTGTGCATAATTCCCATACTGTGGCAGTAATCCAGAGCCTGCCATTTAAAAAGGACAAACAAAATGTTGATATTGATCTAACTGAAGCTTGATCTAAAACAGCCAATGCAAACCACACATATGGCAAGCTGCTTACCTTTAAGATTTCATACATGTAGAACCGTATGTCAAAGTCGGACAGAGTTTGATACAATTGCTGTAAAAGAAAATACATTTTATGGGTCAATTGGAAAAACCCAAAATACAGTATGATTAGCACCTTTAAATATCTAAGCCATAAAAACACTACGTGATTACCTTGAAGTCTGTGTTGTTGACATGTTCAAACACCAGAGCCGGGGTTCGTGACTAAAAGAATAAGAAAATGTGCACATTATATATATATATATATATATATATATATATAAAAATATAAAGCCTTTTATGTGTAAAAGCCTTGACCTATTATTTTAAAAAAAAATTTTTTTACCACAGGGTCCTTGACGATATCTAACAGTGAGATGATATTTGGACCACCCCTCAAATTCTCAAGGATCTTTATTTCTCTCTTGATTTTCTTTTTCTTGACAGGCTATGAACAGGGACAGGTCTTGTAAGGCTTGCAAAATTTCAACTGAAGTGACAAACTCCTTTTTAAAAGCTGAAAACCATCCACAATCAGCTGATAATCCCCTTACCTTCAGTATTTTGACGACCACCTTTTCATTGTTTGTGATGTTTATGGCTTCAAACACTTCACTATATTTGCCTCTCCCTAGTTTTCTGACTAGCTGATAGTCATCTTGGTTCCTAGAGAGTAGGGAAAAAAAAGCCAGAGTTAACAATGCTGAACAAGGCAAAACAAGACAAATACAACTAACGCCCCAACAATAACCCTTTGCCTTACCCCCATTCAACAACGTGGGACTCATAGTCCCAGTATTCCCGAGGTCTCTGTGTGTTTACATCAGGGTAAACTCGAGAGCGGCTTGGAACAGGGCCAGACATATTCTACAAAGGGTCTTCTCTAAATCTCCTGAAACAAGACAGGAAAAGGACAAAAACTTTATACAATAAAGCTCTATTAGCTCACAGGGGCACAAATGTACCGAAAAAAAAAATAATTAATGATTGGTTAAGCATTTTGGGGTACCAATTTACCATGTCAGCTGTCATGGGGAGCCTTATATATGAAATATGGGGCAAATATGGAAACGTAAGACAGTGCATGATACCTGGGAGGTTCCCTCCAGGACAATGGTGACAGATGAACTGAAACAGGGGTGGCTGAGATGCCTCTACGGTAATTAAGCTACATGGACACACAGACAGAAAAAAAAAATTGTTCAGGACCATCACAGTCCAGTGCACTTGTTAAATATTACATGAACAAACATTTTTAAAAAAAGTTTAAGACATATTTTAGCTTCCTCACTGAAGGGTAACCTGATTAAAAGTTTCAAAATAAAAATGCAAATATTTTTCACATGCTACAGGAGAGCAGCAACAGGAACTCAAGTAAAACAGTTCATGTTTAAAGTAAAACTGACACGATTAAACAAAACTAAAGACAGCCCAGTGATGTCTAGTGTGTGTAAATGTGGTGGCGTATAAAATGGAGAAACCTGAATGTTAAATGGGGGCATCCAACCACTCTAATCAGGAGGTACAGGGTTCAATACAGTCATCACTGGGGGCTACACCAAGCCAGTATCTCCTGTTGAAACGGGGCAGAAATGTAGGTTAATTAAAATCAGTAGGGTCAATCAGGAAAACACGAGCAAAGTGTGTTAGCCGACGTGCGCCAAACACTACAGCTAACGTTACTAAGCTTGTATGAAAATTCGGAGCACACGGGAAACATCCAATCGACAAATGATCTCTCTGCTACAAGACACGCGTTCAGCCGCAACCAGTTTGCCCGCTTAATACTTTGATGAAAAGGAGAATCTACGTACAAACCTCCTGTGGCCCCAAGGCCTACAGTTGGACCTAAGAGCTAGCCGGGCAGCTGGCTGGGATGCTAGTTAGCATTAGCTTCGCCAACTGCAGAGTAAAAAAGCCGGGTAGAAAGTCACAACAAGCTCTCGACCACACTACGAGACTGTAACGGAAAGAAATGAATCAGTCCACGTTAAAATGATAAAATGAGTCCCCGAGTAGCCATTGTTAATACTGAACTTAACAACAAGCTTCGAAAATATCTATTTTCTAAAGCTAAAAAGTGCTAAGCTAGGAGGCTAGGGGAGTGAATAGCCTGCTTTACTGGCGAGGCAACTGGCTGACAACGCCTTGAAAAAACATCCTTTAAACACTGTGGTCGAACAGCACAATGGGGTCGCGGTTGTGTTAGGTGTCCCTAGATTTTTCTTACGTGTACAGCACCCGCGAATAGCTCCAAAGCGACGAATATTTGCGATTAAATAACACGATTACCTCTCAGCGTTGTTGGGACGTCAATATGGCGATGCTCGAGATCAAGAGCTTAGTACGAACAGCCTCTCCTGCAGGTGGCGCTCTCTCTTTTCCTTTTCACAGTGGCTCACTTTGCCACCAACAGGTCTCGTTAGAGGAGAAAACTTTGATCCGCATGTCTCTGTAGTTAAGTTATTTTAGTTTATGTAAGCCCCATCCCAAACTCACTACTCAGATCCACAAGTAGCCTGAAACATTCCATCTGACCACCACAGATGGTTTAACTCTTGCATAGTGTTTGGGTCAAAATTGACCCTTTTTAACATTTAACAGCAGTAAAAGTACTCTAAATGACATTCTTTTATGTCTGAGATTTGATGAATTTTCCAAAAGTGACCCAAAATACAAAAAATAGAAAATACAAAAATATTTTGGACACTAATGCTGTTCCAGGCCAAATTTAACCCCGTGTCTATTGAGATGGATTTTAGATCCACCAGTGTGCATCAAATCAAGGAAAATTGTGGTTTTAGGAAATCTTGAAAATGTCAAATTGTAAGGTCCATGTCTATGTGTATTTTTATTTATTTTTTTAATAGGATAAGGGTGAAAGAGTTGACTGGGGGCCTTGAGATGGTCATGAGAACTGTCTGTGTTTTGACCACATGTGCCCAAATTCCTGCAGACGCAGGCACCTGCTGAACTTTGAAGCCTCATGGGGGAATCTCCAAACAGAATAACAGTAAAACAGCTAAGGTGTGATCATGCATGGAGGTCAGAGGGTGCCTTGACAGAGGCACGGGATCTGAAACGGGGTGGCACAGTGGTGGAGTGATTAGCACTGTTCCCTTGGAGCAAGAAGGGTCTTGGTTCAAATGCTTACGAGGGTCTTTCTGTGTGGAGTTTGCATGTTTGACCTGCTTCCGAGTACCTGGAGTGGGTTTCCTCTGGGTATGCTAATTTTATCCCAGTCCGAAGACATGCAAGTTAGGTTAATTGTGTTAGTGATTCTAAATTTGCCATGGATGTGAGGAAGATAAAGCATAGAGAATAAAGTCCTGTATGTGTGAATGTGTAGTTAAAGAGTGACATAGTTTGAATCTCTCTGAGTGGGCAGTCAGAACAGAAAAGTGTCATATACATGTGAGTACATTATGTGGTGTCCATCTGTTGGTGCTTGTACTTAGCATCTAATACAAATACATTCTCCCTGCTCTCTGAAACATTATTTAAGGATTAATCATACATTTATTAATGTCGGAAAGACTATTTATACATTTTAAATAGATCTGCAGTTCAACTTTTGCTGTCGACATTTATTATGAGGGAATTAATGGTCTGGGTCAAAACTGTCCTGGACCAAGGCATAGAACATGAACAATATGTAAGGGTTAAATGTGATTTACATTTTCCTACTTTTAAAATCATTGTGGTAGTGCTGCAGAACTATAGAAAGGAGGGACAGATAAGAGATTACAAACTAAATAGAATCACCTGCAATCTTGCACTGTTTAAGGCATTTCTATGAGAAGCCATTTCTAGGATGTTCAGAGTTTTTAATGGAAGCATTATAGGGCCACAGTGAGTAAATGGACAATAGCGAAATAGTGACAAAACAATACATGTTCTGTGGCAGATTTTTAAAAGCCTGCCTAGCCATGGCATAGCCATAGGGGGATTTCTCTGAAGCAACCCACCACCTGTAATCAGCGCATAAATGAGGGGAAGACTAATGGCTTTAGTGAATGTTAAGAACGTTTGTTGTCATACTGAACTGAAATGAATAGGCCTTTGTGAACTTATCAGAGCCTGTAGCCCAATTGTTGCTCCTCTGCATGCAATTCACGCACTGTTCAACACAAAGAAATAGTCTTTGACTAAAACTCAATTTGATACATCTTGTGAGAATCTATAATTAACCAGGGCAAGACCTACTAAAGGTCACAAAGCAGGATAAAGTGGTAGCACATAAAAGCCTAACTGCACTCATACTGACAAACAGCAGACAGAGCCAGGAGCCAAAGTCTACAATGAAGATGTAAGTTTAGATTTGTTTTGCCTGCACATATGCATTTATAATGAAAATCTTGAATAATTTGTTGCTGTATTTGTTCCAGCCTCTTGTGTTGCCTGCTCCTGCTTCCGTTTGCAGATATGGTGGTAGCAGCCTCTATCAAAGGTAAACCCATCTTAAAAGAGAATAAATCATCACTTGTTGTTTAGGACACGGTTAATTTTGGATACGAAATTTACATTTATGATTTATTTAACAGGGCAAGTCCAAAAGGAAAGTGTGTTAAGCTTTCTACATGGTAAGATTTTTGAATGAAGCTATTTTTTTGTGTGTTTTGTTGTGTTTGCAAAATAATGCTCGTACTGCAGTTTGAAATGACGACAAAACTTGTTCTTTACAAAATTTATAGATGCACTAACTTCAACTACTGAAAGGACCACACCTGCAACTGTCACAGGTCAGTGATTTCAAATGCAGCTTTCAGATATTCTCAGATCCTCAAATTACTTTTGGTTCCAAATTAAAAAAAAATAAATAGGAGGGCATAAAAGAGAACAGAAACATTTCAATTAATTTTGCTGTTTCATTGTTTACTTTTACTTGTTCTATGCAGCACTAAGGAACCCTCTATGTAGCCCTGTGAATGAGCAAGATTCCGAAGGTACATTTTTTGTGTTGTTCTATTTTTCATTTTTAATGAGTACATAAAAGCACTGACGTATGGTGTGTTATCATTAGAAAAAACAAAAGCACCCCCCCCCATAATTTCTATAGATTTTCTTTAAATAGCAACTCATTCACAGATATGTCAGATGCCAAATCTACAGAGAGTTCTGAGACCAACAGATGTGCAGGTAGGTGGACAATTTGGATGTCATGCAAAAAAAAAAAAAAAAAATGCATCAAAGATATATTTTTTTCTATTTCAGAACCCGTGGTATTTGACAAAAATGGAGATGAAAGCAGAGGTGTGGTACTGTAAATCTAAATTTTTAGCTGAATGAATCAAAATGTCTGTAACAGTGCAGAGAGTAAATCAGTGCAGATGGCACAGCAATAACTTCCATTCTTTCCAGATGAATCCAAAGACCTTGACAGCAATGAGACCACATTTCCTAAAGTTGTGGCAAAAAATGAGGCTCCATCAAAGGAGACAACAAGAGTGGGCAAAGATGGTATGACAGGGGTGGATATGACCAGCAAGCTGGTTCAGTACCATGGGAGCAGAGTGCATGGTGGGATTCAGGGAGACCGCCAAGCAAGCAGAGATCAGACAGATCTTAACAGTGAAGAAGGAGTGATAGCAAAGGCTCGGGAGGGTGTCAGTCAAAGCGCCAGGGAGGGCAACACCAGGAAGAGTTGATGGGATGAATGGTATGTTGGTCCATGGCCAAAGTGGAGAAATTCCAGACTGGGATAGTTTGGAGGACAACGACAGCCTGGCTGCAGTAGGCAGTAATAAACAAACAGACTACGATGGTAAGACCATATTCTGTATTACATACTCCCAGGAATTATGCTGTGGGAAATAGAAGTCTACACAATTTTTAATATTCCCACAGAAACCAGAGAATATGTGAGCTCTGAAATTTATCCATTTGGTAAGAACATGTTTTTCTTTTGATTTTGAATGCATATAGTGACTGTTTCCAGAAGGATGCATCAGTTTCTGTGATCCTATCTTTCTTGTGCTTTAGCCCCAGCAGAGCGCAGGCCCAGCAGCTTGTCTGCTCCATCCAAGAGCCTTGCTGCTTGACGATCATATGGAGGTCTGTTTCCACTACATCTGAATCCCATTTAAAGTATATCTCTAAACAGCCAACCTGACTCAGAAAACCATTTATTCCATATTGCCCAATTTAATTCCTCACATTTCATTCATATATTATGAATCCGTTTTCTATATCTGGCTTTTCTTTCACATGCTCTGATTGCAGGTTTAATATTATTTTTCCTCTCTATTTTCAGACTACATTTCTTCCTTATGAATCATGGGTCACTGTCTGTTGACTCAGGAGAGTCAGCTCAAGACAGTTTGCTTCCACATATGGATGTTACTGGGACTTTTCCATCCAAATTTAGATTTTCTACACATACTTTTGTGCGCTGATCAAACAAACAAATGTAAGAAATAAAGATATTTTGATTGAACCTGTGTTGAGCGTGTTAGTATAAGTTAATTTAGCAATATTCTGATGCAGTATAATGTTTGGTATGAAGACTGCGGTTTGAGAAATGCTAGAAAATTAAATCATCATCAATTAAATTGTAAATGGAGCGAAGCAACTACTTTTGGGTACCTAACTGAATCTGCTTGAGCCAAAAAACAAAAGGTTTTAAAATGTAAGTTTAATTTCTAATTAGTTAAATACAAATACACACTGTAAGACATCTTAAGACTGACAAAAAAAACAAAAGCAAAACAAAAATGTGATGCAGCAAACATTACATTCATTGCCACACAGTACACTGAATAAAACATAGATCAATCAATGCAAAATAAACACATTGTACCTATAATGCTGTGGGAGCATAAGTGGCGAAGTGGGATGATAGTTTACATAATCTGGAGCTAATTAGAAACAGGACACTGTCAGCATTTTTACACTTTTTATGTTATTCATTCATTTCCTAAAGTGCCGAAGTTCACTGTACACATCTGATTGGACTCCATGTAACTCCTATAAAAAAGTCAAAGCAGCGCATCATTGTAATACATATAATCTATATTATATGTATTGTTTTATTTTAGGTGTGTTTTTGCTTATTTATTTTGTAAACAGTCTATGCTTTACCTGGTATGGTGATTCTGTGACCTCTGTTGCCATTTTCTTTGAAATCGATGATGGCACACTTCTTTTGCCTGTTGGCAGTTTTAAAAGTGTCAGGTTAGTGCCCATTTGCCATAACAGCACCAGACCAGCACAGAAGCTCACAGCAGTGCACACAAATACGGTGCTCACCATTATGTGAGTCCCATTCCCTCCTTCTCCTTTGGTGAGTTGCAAAGCAAAACACAGAAATAGTGATGAAGATGGTCAAGATGATATCAGATGTAATAATGCCTATTACAGATCCCATGTTTATCAGGTAGCAGGAACCACATTCTGTTAAAAAAACAAAAACAAAAACAAAAAAAATATACATATGATTGAAATTCAAAACCAAAACACACATTAAACAGGAGCAAAAAAGCTTAGGAAAGCTAGATACCTTGCTGTCCTTCTGGTGAGCCTGTGAAACAAAGAATAAATGAACGTCACGTTATAAAAAAGAATCGAGAGTAGGCCTATGTTTATTTACTACCACTGCTAGAATTGTTCAATGCCAAAAACCATATAGCACTCACCAAACAACGAACCCACAATACAGAGAGCGTTAGACATCTTCTTAAGTTGGTTTCTGGTCTGAGAGGAAATGATACATTGAGGCTCAGAGCCACGAGTCCTTCTGTTCTCTTTCAAGCTGCTATGTTTTCGTACCCATAAACGAGATGCTGAAAGGTAGGAGGGTTTTCAGATGATGGACTGTCCACAAGCAGTGTTGTCAGTGAGGTGAAGGGAGGTCGCTATATGCACTTACATGTGATAACAGGAAGAGGAGTGAGTCCACTGAGAGAAGAGGAAGCTGGTGTTCCTGTTTTGTCTTTTTTTGATGTCACATTCGTGTAAATGTGGGAATGCTGCTCTATAAAAATGTATTTTTCAGGATTCATGCCTTCTTTTTGACTTTTTTTTAGCAATGTTTTCAGTAAAAAAATCCAGAGTTAGGCAAAGATAAGGAGCTGTGTTAGGTCAGTTTCATTACACCTTCAGTTTCTGCTGAAATATGTGTGATGGTATCTCTGTGTAGAGCATTTC
Source organism: Pterophyllum scalare (assembly GCA_024447675.2). NCBI lineage: Eukaryota > Metazoa > Chordata > Actinopteri > Cichliformes > Cichlidae > Pterophyllum > Pterophyllum scalare. The sequence goes on along the minus strand of JAMQGT020001321.1, from coordinate 66,695 downwards.
CACATGAGCTGTGGTTTAGTGCAGGCGGTTGGCCAAAGTCATAGCTACCTAGTCTCTGAGCCACTGTTTAACCGCTGGTTTATCTATAACTGTACTGTGCTGTCAGCAAAATGAAAGTTTCACTGTTTTTATCATGAAGACACTCACATTTGATCATTTCTGAATATCAATAAACAAGAAAATGATTCAAATGTTAAACATGTAAAAAGCAGCAAATCCAGTCATGTGAAAAAGAACGTACACCTTTACTGCTTCCATAGAAATTAAAAGGGTCAGTTGCAGCCAGGTGCTGCTAATCAAACATGCTTGATTAAATGATCATCAGCAAGACTGAACAAATAGGATTTGTTTACATGGGTTGCCAGGAAGTCTCTTCCCTCTAAAAAGAACATGGCAGCACAGCTTACATTTGCAATGTTGCCTCTGAACAAACAACAAGATTTCTGGAACTGTCCTTTGAACAGATAAGACCAAAGTGAAGATGTTTGACCATAATGCACTGTAACATGTTTGGTGAAAATCAAACACAGCATATCAGCAGAAACACCTCCTGCCAGCTGTCAAGCACAGTGGTGGTGGGGTGATGATTTGGCCTTGTTTTGCAGCCACAGAACCTGGGCAGCATGCGACCATGAACCCCTCTGTATACCAAGGTGTTCTACAGTCAAATGTGAGACCATCTGCTCAACAGCTACAGCTCGGTCCAAAGTGGGCCATGCAAAAGGACAATGATCCAAAGCACAGCAGCAAATCTACAACAGAATGGCTGAAAGAGAAAAGAATCAATGACCCAGTCAAGCTCCAGATCTCAACCTGATTGAAATGCTGTGGTGGGAACCTAAGCGAGCTGTGTATGGACAAATCCCTGCAAAACTCAGTGAACTGAAGCAACATTGTAAGGAACAGTGGGTCAAAATTCCTTCACAACTATGTGAGAGACTGATAAAGTTAAACAGAAAACGAGTACTTCAATTTATTGATGCTAAAGGTGTTTCTACAAGCAACTGAATAATGGGATGTACTTTTCTTTTCTTTTTTTTTTTACACGACTGCATTTGCAGGACATCACATGCAAATGTTTTCACATGACTGCACATACACACAGTACTGTACATCTATGTACATGTACACAACAGCAACCACAGTGAATAATCTTTGTTCATGTAGCCTTAGTGTAGTGGTTTGCACATTCGCCTAACAAGCAAAAAATCTCCAGTTTGACCTGGAGGAGAAAGAAAAGGCAAAGGTGTGAAGATCTGCCAAATCAAATATGTGGGGCCATCCACTGCGGCCACCCTTTATGAGCGAAGGCTCGCCTGAAAGAAAGAGGAACCAGAAGGCCCATCAATATAATGAATAAAATCTGAAAACCAGTGTGTATCAATGTTAAAATAAGACCTATGTTTTGTTTTGGTTTGTTTTGGAGCATTTTGACTGCATTCTGATCACTGCTAATAAAGCAGTCTTGATGTTTTGTATTTAATTTTACTTTACAGATAATCAAATTAATTAATGTAATAATTACATTGTTAAAAATGTTTACTTTTTAAAATGTACTAAATTAAACATGTCTGAAATCTTGCTAGGTGAATATATTTGCTGGATTTCAGAGAAAGGTCAGCTGTGAAAGTTGGTGGTGCCCACAAAACTGTGAAAGTAAATGACTCGCAAGTAAAAGAGGTATACACAGGTATAGATCAGACACAAAGCACAGAGATATGAAATGGCTTTGGTCAGCATGCCTTTCTGTATTTGCTGGAGAGGATAAAGTAGAGCAATTTTAACCACAGCGGCCTCCACAAACAGCAGAGCCATGCCCCAATCTAATCAGGTCTCCTGGTCACAATTTTTAAATGTCAGGTAAGTACCGAATGATAAAATAGATAAAAAAAAAGAAGAAGAAAGCAGAAAGAAAATGAAAAACTGAGAAATCTGCCAAGCTCTACAATGTAGAAAACAAGCATCAATCAACCCCCCAATGAAACAGCAAATAATCATAGTTTTTGAAAACAAAACAAAACAAAACAAAACAAAACAAAACAAAACAAAACAAAACAAAACAAAACAAAACAAAACAAAACAAAACAAAACAAAACAAAACAAAACAAAAAACTGACACCAAAGTGTTTTAGCTTTGTTTTATTAATGTACTGAAGCTGAATCATACATTTTCTTAACATTTTATACAAAGTCAAATGGGTAATTTGACAGGGTTTATGGATCATAAAAGTTAATAATATGAATATTTACATAACATCTCCAGGTTTTGTCAATTTAGCGATCAATTAATTTTGCTATGAATATCCAACTGCAGAGGGTGCTGCATTGTTGAGTTACATTCAGTGTCAAAATTGCTTGTGGTTAACATTAAGATACACTGCTCAAAAATGTTAAGGACATGCTTAAAATCACACATCCAGTCTTGATAAATGAAATATTCATGTTGAAAACCTTTACAGATACTGTGTAATTTGTTGTGACCAAAATGACGTTACAGTGGTCAGTGCAAATCAAAATTATCAGTATTTTGTCGGCTGATTAGGGCAAAATCACGCCAAAAATTCTCTAGCAGACAAACTGATGCACATCTTATTCAACGTTGTAATATATTTAAAATCATAGTCCACATTGTGACTAAGTAGGAAATCCTGTTTACGGGACTCTAACAGTTACTGTTAACATGAACTAACAGACTTGTCTACTGTGAGCCTCATAAGCTAAGCAAATAATGTAAAATGTGCAAAACAATGTGCTTATGTTTATTAAAAAAACGTAACAATGAATGATATTTTTCTATTCTTAGTTTTCAAACAGGATTAAAAAAAAGTAAACACAGTTTTAACCAAGAATTGAAAGTGTTTTCATGCACGGCACCATCCTTTCAGTTTTTGCAGTTGGCTCGGACATTCATGTACACTTTGTTAGCTGTGAAGAAATCAGACAGCACAGGGGAGAAAACCTATTAGCTGAAAATATATGCACGTAATGCTAAAGGCACGTATAACAAAATAGGTCAGTGTGCTGAATATAGTAATAATATAGAGACGCTCTTATACTTGAGCGTTAAAGAAAAGCAGTTTGTGTCTCCAGTGCAGTGTGACTCACAACAAATAAAAGAAACACTAATTTCAGCCTCGCCATCTTACCATTATCAATCTTCTGACGCCGAAAACTGGCACATCGGTAGGTGACGATGACAATAATAAGGGTCAGCAGCACATCTGCACAGATGATGCCTGCTATTGTTCCTGGCTCGATCCTGTAGCAAGACACTGCGCTGTCTGACAAGTACAAAAGGTGACAAACAGACAAACAGTCAGTCAGAAATGAAGTGGGAAGGGAAAAAAAAACCCCAAGACATGTAAGGAAAAACTGAGTCATGAGGCCTGGTTGTCTAGTTCTACAGTTCCTTTTTCGCTTCTTTTTTTATTTATTTTTTTTTAAACAATCATTAAATTTAATAAATAATGCATTCATGAAGTTGACACATGATCTTTTTTTATGTACCTACCGGTGAGTGCCACAGTCAAGTCTTAAAGAAAAGAAAGAAAGTAAACAAAGAAGAATATTTTAGTTAGTGCAACAAGTCAGCTAAGTTTCCGCTGTGCATAACAGTTTGTGGTTTTACTTTCCTGTGTAAGACCACCTTCATTTTGAGTGTGTGTGCAAAAAGAAAAGAGAAAGGCTATTAAATCCTTCTTACTGAAAAGAACAAATAGGGCAGTGGTGAAGCATTTGTTATATGCCATTGCCATGGAGGTCGGCCCAGTTATGCTGTATCTGAAAGACAAAAAGAGACCAAATATCGTCTTGTGTTACATTTTCTAGAAATGTAGAAGATAAAGGTTGTGTTATAGTTTCTATCCTTTGACTTTGAATGCATTTTAATTTCAGTATTAAGAACAATCGCAAATCGTAGCCTTGACCATTTTCTCACACACGTATATCACAATGAGTCATAAAGGACTGTGTGGGTATTTTTTTTTTCAAAGACAGAGCTGAAAACACAAAACAGAAAATCCATAAAATGTTACATTTTACATTTCCTCTAAAATCATTACAAATACCACAAATAAAAAGACGTAGCACAGGCAACTTGTTTCATATGGAAACTTTTCTATTCACAGTTGAATAAAAAACCTTGCTTTCCTCAGATAATCTAGCTGAATAAAACTATTCTGAAAGATTAAATCTTTAAAAAACTGGGATGAAAAAGAAGTAATTGGGAGTCCAAAACTCATACCTGCTCTGGTTGGGCTGATCTGCCTTCTGCAGTGCAAATAATGATGTGATCTCCCATTGCCTTTCTCTTCTGACATTGCTGACGTCAAACTTTCTAACTTCCTTTTGGTGGGCTAGTAAACTTGTCTACACTGCACAGACTGATATCTTCATGGTTGCTTATTTTATTTAATGACAGTTCTGACAGTGAATTTGTATATAATGGAGTGCAACACTATTTCCAAAAAAAGATAATGTATCTGATGTTGAAAGTGAGAAATGACAGTTGAACAGTCAGACTTATTTACCACAGTGCCTTGCTGTTTGCTGTTGATATGAGTGCAGAATGTAGGTTTGCCCACAATGTTGCTCACAGTTGGGAAGTCATACCACAACTTTCAGGCCTGTCTGGTGAGTGATCACACCGACAGAAAGTGTAGGATGTTAAATGTCACCACTGCTGGCTCATCATGCAACTGTTGACTCTTCTGACTCCTAATGTCCAGGTATCATAAAAAGAAAATATTCAGCTAAAAAAAAATATGTATATTACCTAATATGCGGATAAACATAACATTTTATTGTGGGATTCATTTGAATAAATAAACTGTAATTTCACTGAATGAATTCTTCTAGCAACTCAGAATTTGAGTTTTTAAAAAACTTGTTTTTATATTTTATCCTAAGGTTACCAAGTAAAATAATATTTTAATCAGTGTCATTTTATTCTGTGCTTTTTTTTTTTTTTTACTTCAATTTTGGTAAAATTCAGTATCAGTGCACGGCCTTCTGCTAATCTATCTGTACAGCAGCAGAGGGAGCTGCAAGTCTTCTCATAGGCAAACCCAGAAAGAGCAGGAACATCTGTTAAAGTATTGCCTACCAAACAAGCAGACAACATAAAAGGAAAATAACTGATGTAAAAATGTAAACTGAAGTAAAGCAGTCAAATGAACACAGGTCAATTAAAGCACGTATTAGAACCATAATGCACGACTTCTTTCTGTTGTCTCTCCTGTACACAACATTTGTAGCCACAAAAAGTGGTTTGTGTGCCAACTGTGCGTAGGTTTAGTTACCTTCTAGGGAACTGTGAATAGGACAGAGTATTGCTTATCCTGAATTAATAATGTTAGAGGAAACGAAAAAGACTGCCTTGCTTTCCATATTTTAGCAGCATATGAGTAAATCATCTCTTAATGGACATTTATTAATGGATCTGAAATTTGCATTTGCACCATTTCCTTTTAGTCTTCCCACACTTTTATCAAGAAGACAGCAGTTTATTTTGGCTTTGTGGTGCTTTCTGTTTGTTGGTGACTGTTTGTCTGGAGCAATCCACTTTATTAGGTACACTTTGCTAGTACCAGGTTGGATCCTCTTTTGCCTTCAGAACTGCCTTAATTGATTCAACAAGGTGCAGGAAACATTCCCCAGAGATTTTGACCCTGACATCACACAGTTGCTGCACATTTGTCAGCAACTGCACATCCATGATGCAATTCTCCCATTCCAACACATCCCAAAGGTGCTCTATTGGATTGAGATCTCGTGACAGCAGAGACCATGTGAGTATAATGAACTTGTTGTCATGTTCAGTAAACCAGTTTGAGGTAATCTGAGTTTTGTGACGTGGTGTGTTTTCCTAATGCAAGCAGCCATCAGAAGATGGGTACACTGTTGTCATAAAGGCCAGCAACAATTCTCAGGCAGGCTGTGGTGGTTAAACCATGCTCAGTTGATACTAAGGGGCCCAAGGTGAGCCACGGAAACATCCCTCACATCAGCATCAACACCAGCAGCCTGAACCACTGTTACATGGCAGGAGTGTGGTGATCCATCTAAATGTTTCATCAGAAGTCAAGACTTGTGACACCAGGCAACATTTTTCCAGTTTTCTATTGTCCAATTTTAGTGAGCCCATGCAAACTGTAGCTTCAGTATCCTGTTCTTAGCTGTCTAGTGTGGCACCCTGTGTGGTCTTCTGCTGCCATAGCCCATCTGCTTCACCATTCAACATGTTGTGCATTCAGAAACGCTCTTCTGCACTCCTTGATTGTAAAGAGTGGTTATTTGAGTTACTTTCTCCTCTGATTTCTGTTGTCAACAAGGCATTTTTGCTGGCAGAACTTGGATATTTCTCTGTTAACTCTAAAGATGGTTCTGTGGGAAAATCCCAGTAGATCAGCAGTTTCTGAAATACTCAGATCAGTCAGTCTGGCACCAGTGACCATGCCACGTTCAACACAATTTAAATCACCTTTCTTCCCCATGTTGATGTTCAGTTTGAACTTCAACAGGTGGTCTTGACTATGGTCTATATGCCTACATGAACTGAGTTGCTTCCATGTGACTGGCTGATTAGATATTAGTGTTAACAGTTCAACAGGAGTTACTAATGAAGTGGTCAGTGAGGATATATCTTTAACGTTTATCTGTATAGATATTATTCAACAAATCAACTAAAGAATGTGACAGATCAGCGCCTGCAGTCCTTTAAATAGCCTGCTTCAGAAGAGCACCAGTCACTGATCTGTTCTGAACACATAAAGCAAAAAAAAAAAACACATCAAAGAACTCACAGAAATTATCAAACAAGGCAACATCTTTGATGGTTAGAGAGGTAGTGTGAGCTAATCTAATAACAGGGGTATGACTAAGAAAGCAAGTTGAAGGGTTGAATTTCCTATATTTAACAGGCATAATGGTTCTCCAGATTAACAAAAATGTACACAAAATCAAATCCCCATGTCTTAAAATAGATTTTAAAAGGTCCTTTTAAAATAGTTTTTGAGGTCCCGTAAATAATAAAATATGAGGACAATACTTCATGAACTCACACAGGTAGTCAAATGATATGAAGTCCCCAGAGGATGACTGTTTACACTGAAAGGATTCTTTGAATAATGATGCACAACTCTCTCTGAAAGAAGTTTATTGGTTTTCTTTCTAGGAAACATGTAGCTGAGTATGTGGTAGACTGGAGGTATTTCCACTGCTTATTTGTACAGGTATGATGACATTTGTGGGACAAATGTGGGATGTAGAAAATAGATCAGACCCTTTGGAGAATTTGCTGAGAGGTGGAACCAACCCTCTTAGTTATGGGGTTTGGGCCGGGCTGTTCATCACCACAGCCTGATATGCCAAACACAGAAAACATCTTGTGTAGTTCCCCACTTTTATCTGCTCTTTCAAGTCTGAATTGCTGCTTGAACTAAGAAGGTTAAGCAAACAAGCTAGCTTTCAGCAACAAAAATTCATCAGTGTCCAGTGTCATCTAATTGAATGGAGGCTGGGGACAGTTCCACAGAAAGTTAAATCATACAAACAGTGTAAAAGCTGGGTAACCTTATTGTTTCAGGTATATACATTAACTTTGCCTTTAGAATATAAACTAAACATCCCAAGAAACACTTGTGTAGTATGAGTTTCCTGGCTACAAATTATATGTATTCATCCATGTATCCAGTGAGATGTCAATATCAAAATAAAAAGAAAGAATTCAGCACTCATGCTATGGAATCTGGATAAAGGAACTATTTCCAACATGGTACATATTTGTACTCTAATCACTACACTGCATAATGATTTTTATTTGAATCTGACTTATTTTTCCTCCTTTTCTTATGTTCTTTGGTTCTAATCCTCTGTTTCTTTATCTAAATGAAGAAGTAAGTCTCAGACCTTAAAATGGAACTAAAATACTGTATCTATTTTCAGCTCCACATTTTTAGTTTTGGACCCCTCTAAAGAAGCTTTGACACTGATAATCATATTAAATATACTCGCTATGACTGAGCACAATACAGATGAAAGAAAAAAACACTGCGTGAAGCCTGCACTTTTGGCTCAGTGGGATTAAACGTACATGCTGATCTCATTATATGACCATGCTTAATGTGAGTTTCCACAACTGAATTATAGAAACTAGGAAAAACACAATAGGGCCACTGTAATTTTTATTAACATAGAGGTCGCAAGCCTTAATCCTGAATATAGGTTCAGTGTATATTTTAGATTCCTGTGGCTCTCTGGGTAGTTTTATGTCTGAGAACATATTTACAGCAAGCGCACAAATGGAATATCCAAGCCTTTCAAAAATAACCAAACCCACAGATAAATAAATCTGACATGACAAATTTTCCCTTTAACATTGTTTGTTTAGCACCACTTTTTTCATAATTACACGTTCTTCAAAGATATATTCTAAACACTTTTAATTTTTTCCACTTATTTATGTCTCTTTTCACTGTTGTTCAGTTATTATTTAGTCCTCGGGCTGTATTGCTTGGCAATTGTTTACGGAGAAAATAGAAATGTATATATGGATATTAGTCATTTGGCAAGAGACTCATCAGTCAGTTGTTTTTGTTTTGTCTTTTGCTTTTTTGGGTGACACAGAGATTCCTGTAAGATTGTATCTATACTGGTGACATAGATAATATATTTACATATAGTGTTCATAGTACCCCCAGAAGGGCTGGACAAGCTGGTCAGGGAAAGGGATGTCTGGGCATCTCTGCTGGGACTGCTGCTCCCACAGCCTGGGTCCAGATAAAATGGATGAATAGATGGATGGATATTTTAAATCATATTATAGTACCCCATTCACTGTAAGTTCAGACCACAATATTTTTGGACAGAAAAAATAACCTAATAGGCTAGTTCATAATCTTTAGAACTTTATATACTTAATAATAACAATATGTTTAGGATTTGGATACTTTATTATGTTTTTAGCCACATCTCAAATATTCTTTTGCGTCACTTTTTTTTTATTTGCTGCACAATACAGAAATTTTTAGTTCATCGATCTTTTTTTGTCAGTTTGTCCTTTAACCTTGAGTGATCAGTTGATTTACTAAAGTACATTTAGGCACATGCTGTATTGTATTTTTAGTTGTAACCTACTCACTCACTTCCATGACCTGTTTGATTTCACACATCTAAAACGTATTCGACTGCTGCTGTTGTTTTCTCATACCTTAACATTTAAGGGAAGGATGAAGTAATGTTAAGGACCAATGTACTTATAAACTCTGCGTTTAGGTACTCTTCATAATTTTCTTGGCGTAACTCATAGCGTGTTCTCACATTTAGTCAATTTTTTTTCATGCCTTGCCGTCCCCTCTCGCCCTCCCTCCGAGGGGGCGTGACCACAGCTGACGGTGGTGGGGAAACGGTCGGCACGCTCCGTGTGTAGCAGTATCACAACAAGAAAACACGTTAGACGCGACTCGAGCGTGGCAGAGCATCAGAGATCTCCTCGGTCATCCCGCATTGAACAGATTGGCAGGCGAGCGGACGATCTGTCGACGACCTCAGAGCAAAACAGTTTCTGACATGCACTTTGATAAATGTGAGTATATTTACTTGATACTTGATGTGTACACGGGGGGCAGAATAGGAGCGTAATCGTAGGACGCTGGATAGTTTGACTGTGACGGGGACAGCGCTAACTTATTACTTTTTTAGATTAGTGTTTTTATAGGCAAGAATGTTGTTTATCATTTTTGTCTTAGATGTTAATTACAGTGGTGTCTCATTTTAAAGCTTACAGCTTTACAGCCCTCCTGTCTCATCAGCTCAGATACATCTGATAGATTTTATTTGAACTTTATCCTGGAGGCTGCCTCTTAAATGTGGCAGAAATCCCTCCCTTTCAACTCCTGGTGTGCTTTTATCGTCAGGCTGTGTTTTCTAGCCCAATAGGGGAATGAACCTTTGGATGAACTGTACATCAAGTTCAGTCATTTCAGTGGTACCTTCATCCACTAACCTTCCTCTTGGTTTGGTTTTTCATATATGACATCACAGTTCGGGTGAATCCAAGAGTCAGGACAGCATTTGGGGAAACCCTAATACACCTCCACCCATGCTACTATGTTTTCATTTCCCCTTTTGATCACTGCCAGACAAGCAGGCTGTGTGACATGACAGCAGCTTGTTTGCGTAACCTTATTTGTTTATAGTCTTATTTAAAACAAGCACGAATGATTACATATTCTGATCTGTCATACCACAAAATGAGGAAACTGGCTATGCTTCTTTCTTTTCTCTGCGCGTTGAGGCAAAAGAGAAAGGTCGTCGGAATCCCCAACCGCCCACTCACATGACTCAATGTCCAGGGGTTTCCACAAACCCTATTTGAATATAGCACAGTCTAGCCCAGAGCAGTTTAGTGTAAACCCAAATGTGTGTGTGTGCGTAGGTCCCCTTAGTTATTGGACAAGCAAGTAAAGACCATTTCCTTACATCTTGTTTCTCAAGCATGTGTCAGATAAGATTGTGATGTATTGGACAACTTCTACCAACTGGTGATTTCCTTAGATACTTGCCTTTTTTTTTTTTTTGTATATAATATGCACTTATATTGCAGCATTACATCATCAGGCCAAAGGTGTCATTTAGTTATAAAGCTAAAGTGAGTCAGGATTGAGTAACCTGTAGTAACACCTTTTGAACTTGAAAATGAAACTTGTGGCCCTGAAATGTACAGACTGATGTCATGTATTCTAATTAAGTGACCTTTATTATGTGCTTGGGGTGGGGGTGGGGGTGGTATATGACACACACAGCACCATGAGCTTATTGTTCAGGACAGATTTTTAAGTGGAAGTGAGATTATAGTTTGTATGTTTTTTTTGAGAAGAAATCTACACTTTTTTTTTTCTCACTGGTCAAATTTGCGTTTTTTCCCCGGAAGTGAACACTCTCTGTGTTTGCTTTAGTGAACAGGGCTGCGTTGTCCCTGTAAGGCTGTAAGGCTTACCACTGCTGTTAATAGTCTCAGAGTAAAAAAAAAAAAAAAATAGAAAGGTGACAAAAGAACAGACTTCTTGTGCTCTGCCTCTCAGACATGTAGGTGAAATAGAAAGCACAAGGCAACTACACGTGTTGTGGTGATGAGCCTATGACACACCGAGGCAGGAAGTGGTTTGCCATTCTGTAGCGTAACGGAGCGGTACTACAGGAAGATGTCATAGAAAATAAGCAGTGGTAATCCCATGCTGCAGGTTTTCTGATTAATCTCTCTGGTTTGCTTGGCCACATGATCTGTGTTCCTAATGGAGGAGGTTATGCAGTGCTTTGTCTTTGCACCGTGGTTCCACAGACAGGGTGGAAATATCACTTTATCTTACAGATGTGGGGTGAAGTTTTTGAGGAAACAACCTGTGTGGTCATGACATCTCAGTTGGAAACATCTGAATTCTGTTTTGTAATATTTTTTTCCTATTTTTCTGGTTTCCTTTACCTGTTCAGTGGAAATGATACTTTTGCACCAGAAAGGGAAAACATACTCACTGCATAATGTACTTGATGTGAAAGTCTGTGAAAGGTGAGCGTGGAGAAAATGAGGAGTGACAACAATTATGAGGTCCATTATGCAGCTCATTTCACTCTAATTTTCTCAGACTTGCCTTAGATAAATTAACCATAAGCTTACAGCACAGTTTATATTTCATATTCTTGTGGTCTCATACCCTTTACCCTATATTTGTATTATTAGGCTGATTGACAATTAACTTTCAACAAAGCAAACCCAAGCAGCACATATATATATGTTATTATATATATATGTAATATATATAATAACAGAAGAAACAAGTGGCAACTATTCAATTCACAAATGCCAAAATTTGCATCTTTGCCATATTTTAAATCTTTTTAAAGTAAGTCATGAGCTCTAGTCATGAGCTAGAGCAAGGAAAGGAAAAGAGAAAGAAAATGCTTATTTGGTTCTAGAAAACGTTTCAGTATTCCCTGACATTATAAACTAAATCAGACAAATAACTGGTTAATGATTTATAATATATGCAGTATACAGTTATGTGAATCAATAGGTACAGTGGGTACAGATAAAGGTAATATACCTAAAGTAAACCTGACACATTTACATAAATTTAAATAAATTAAGGCATGAGTTACATAGAAAAAGTTAAAAAAAAGAAAAGAAAAAAGAACAAGTTCACCCCCATACATTTATCAGATCTTATAATCAGTGAGGTCAGAATCAGGTTCCACTCATGATTCTCCCTTATGTAACAAGCGGAACCTCTAACATCTAGTGTCTGCTCTCCTCCTCCTCCAGAAGATAAAGGTCTAACAAACTCCCTAAACTCAGAAAAAGGTTGTGGATGCAAAATGCAAAGTTTATCCATGACTTGACCCAACAATTAAATTCAGACCAGAGGTTTAACATTTGATGGTCCTAACAAAGAAATCACAGGCTCTGCAGGTATCTCTTCTCTTTGTGTCTAAGTGCATCTACAATCACAAAGATGTCATCCAAGTTTGGCCTGGATCAGGAGGTGTTTGAGCAAAAATAGCTGGCCAGTGAACATATAGGATGCAGACCACACCTTTAGGACCATTGCGCTGTATACAGATGAATCAAAGACACAGCTGGTCAGTAACAATAGACAAGAGAAGAACCTCATACCAACTGTGAAGCATGGTGGTGGGAATATCATTATTTGAGCTTGTTCAACTGCCATAGGGACTGGGGAGACTTGCCAGTATGCTGAAAAACTCCACAATTTCCATATTACTTGGTTTCTTTTTCAAATGACTGTATGTGACCAAACAGATGCTCATTCAGGCTTTCTTTTTCTTCTCCAGCGCCAAAAGAGAAGCCGTGTTGCACGCTGCCCACAGTGAAGAAACTCTTGGAGCAGAAGAGAAGACGCGAGACGTCCTCTGTGCCACCCTGCTGCCCGACTGCCAGCACAAGTCCTGTTCCTCCAGCTACTCTTACAGTAAGCCAGCACACAGAGCACTTGGGCATCTCACCAAATGTTGCAATATAAAGATTTGATTGTTTATGATTTTTTTTTCTTGTACTTCTCGCAGCAATTGCCTCCATCAGATTCATTTCCCTGTACAGGTAAGTCTTCTGTTAAAGACCTAATGCAAAAAATACTGGGCGGGTCGTTTAAGTCGGATAAGCTTAGTTCTTATTGCCACTGACCCCAACTGTTGTACACCACCCTCAACCCCCCCAACCCCCCTATCAAAATCAGAAAATATTAGCTAAGGAAATTAGATATTTGTACTTCTGTCAGAGAAAAGCAATGAGATTAATGAGTTTAGGAAATTACAAGTGGGCATGGGTATGACTGCCATACAGAGAGTGGAGAACCAAGTGAGAAAAAGAACAAATCATTTCTTATTTGTCTTCTCATAGGAGCTATTTAGGATGATGAAACCCCCCCAGTATATCAGTAATCTTTAAATAATTTTATCTTTCCAGTGATAAATAACAGTCAGTTTTCTTCTTTCTAGGTGCAACAAGCAGCTACTCAGATATGGCAGTAAGCTATGAGCAGTGGCCCCAAGCTCCTGAGCCTACGCTCAATTACTACACCAGCCATCCAGGAACCAGCTTAGCCGGAACCTACAGCCACACAATGACGCCTGAATACAACACGCAGCCACAGGTCCATGGATATGGAGATTTGTCTCAGTCATATGTAAGCAAGATCCTTTTTCTGTGGATTTTCAGCTGAGATGCTGTATTTGTCTGTAAGTTTTTTTAATCCTTCCTCGAGTTTGTTGACTCAAATTTGATCTGCGTTCCTTTGCACGGTAGTGCCTGGAGGCTACCACAGATTCTTCATGGCCACTTTCTGGGCCCAGGCCAGACCGCACAGCTGACTTTTGGTTCAACAATTGATGTGACCAAGCTAGAGGAAGCCAGGATGCTGCTCAGCAGGATGGACTACAGCAGAACCACCTGCCAGGATGAAGACGGAGACACGTGAGTGATTATGAGTGTGTGCCGGCGTGTGTTGGTGTATGGTGTTTGGTATATATCTGCTACTGAAGTTTAAGGCAAAGAATAAAAGCCGATTTGTCAGTGGGAAATGTGGGCTCTACCATCTACCACTTTTAAATGATAGATTGCAAGTTTATCCCATTATACACACAGACATTGCACATTCATTGAAAACGTTCATTGTTCGGGATATTTTGCAACACAATACACGTTCACTTTCTGGACCCACGCAAACCCCCACTATTAACTTTACTGCGCTCTTTGAATGTGAGTACACAATTTATTTACTTTCCTGCAGTTTCGTTTTCAGTCATCAGTTAAAAGTGAGAACCACATGTACAGTTTGGTAATCCTAGACAGATGAATAAAAAACTAAATATGAAAATGAGTCAGCTACTCATGCTCAGTGACAATTAAACTTAGATGAAATTGGAAAGCAAGTCGACTTGTGAGAAGGAATTGAGTGAAATTGGTTATGGGGGATTACCACAGTTACATGGCCTCATTCATATCTAATTTAGGATGTTCTTTCTCTGTCAGTATCCTGCACATCTACACTGCCAAGGGATTGAGAGAGTGTGCCTATGCTGCTGCAGAGAGGCTGAGGGGTATAGGGAGACTTGATGCAAAAGAACATAAGGGAAAGGTATGAACAAAAAAAGTACTCTTTTTGCATGTTTTTGACATCATAGTCTCTTAAAATACAGTTGTGTAATACATGTGCTTGTGCAGACTGCTTTACTGGTGGCAGTGACGGCAAACCAGGCAGAGATCGTGCAGGATCTGCTGTCTTTAGGAGCAGATATCAATGCCTGCGACGTTAATGGACAAACTGCTCTTCATCTGGCTTCTCACTATGGATTCCCAGGGGTTCTGCGGGTAAAGCTGCAGTAAATACTACATGACTTTGGCATAACTATGTTAAAAAAAAAAAAAGTACAGATCTCAACAGTGATTTGTTTCCACAGGCAATTCTGTCAAGCAGGCCGGCCGTCAATCTGGAGGCCCGCAATTTTGAAGGTAAAGTCGTGTCTTACTAGTTGAAGATGTGCCTACCAAGCTTTTAGCACTAATTCAGACATATTTGCATCACTGGAGCCCTTATAGACATATATTTTTCTTTGTTTCAGGTATGACCCCTCTGCACTGTGCAACCATTTCTCACAGTGTCACGATGAAGGCTTTGTCTACCATTGGGCATGCAGATGTGAATCTTCAGACCAAAGCTATAGAGAAGCTCTCCTGCGTGCAGATGCTACTAGATGCAGGGGCATCCCTACTCAGTCAGGTACAGCTTCTCAGCAGGTCAACTGTAAAGTTCAATGTAGCGAGGCCTGAACTTTTAGGCAGAACATACAGCTAACTGGGGACGTGCCCAAGTTTTATCTAACCAAGATGATGTCATGCTGCCAACCATTCCCCACGTTATTCTCTCTTTTGTTTTCTCCTTGTTGTTTGACACTTACAGGTTTTAGTCTGACTTGTAGTTTCATTATGTCTCTCCCACCACTCCCAATTCTCCAATTCCAGGAAATCAAAAGTAACAAGACTGTGCTGCACTTGGCTGTAAAGGAGGGGAACATTGATCTTGTACGTTATCTGCTGAGCATTCCCCTGCCGAACATGAAAGACTTTGTCAATATGAAAGTGAGTCCCACACTGACAACAAGCTCAGAACAAGATTTTTATATATATATATATATATATATATATATATATATATATATATACACACACACACACACACAACTATAGCTGGACTGTCTGTGAACGGTCAGAGTTATGCGGCTTTTATCCCCCCCCAGGCTCATGGTCATACAGCTTTACATATGGCAGCCGGTCTCCATGGTAACCTCCACCAGGAGGAGATCCTGCAGTTGCTGCTGAGCAGAGGAGCTGATCCCAGCATCCGCAATCTGGAGAATGACCAGCCAGCTCACCTGCTGCAGAGCGGCATGCAGGGAGAACAGGTAATCAGCCATATCTGCACTTTTAAAACCTGCTGTTAGTTATCTTTTTCTGTTTACTAATATTAATTTATCTCATAACTTGCAGCTCAAACTCATGCTGAAGAAACGAAGTGCTTCCTCTCGTCGACGTATTGTGTCCTTGCAGGACCAGGAATGAGTTAAATAACTTGTAGTCCCTGTTTAGTGGGAATATAAGAATGTTCCTCTGTTGACAAGGGGATTTAAATGCTGGGAGCAAGTCTACTGTTGATGAGTAAATGTGACTACTTTGGTATATAAATCTCCAAATGCAGTACAAATCACATTGTATTAGACAAGTGATGCTTTAATTCTAAAGCTTAAATGTGCCTTTTATTTAGTTTCTGTAAAACTGGAGTGATTTGTTTATTTACTGCACTTGGAGGGGGAAGTATTCTTCTGTGAGTGAAGCGTTTTTTTTTCAAAATGTGATCTTCATGAAGAATTTTCCACAAAATGCTGTTGCTGACAATTAGGCATGTATTTAAAAGTTTATAGTAACATATTTATTTTTGATAAAATGGATATTTAACTTTTTTTTTTTTTGTAATGAAACAGCAGATCTAGAAAGCATTAGTTACTGACAAAAAAAAAAAAAGACTTCAAATGTAGTCAAAGGTGGAGTAATATTTATTTTTCTGTTAGGCAAAACTCCTGGTTTTACAGACGTGGACAAAATTGTTGGTAACATCCTGTTAAAGAAACCAAAACCCACAATGGTCACTGAAATAACTTGAAACCGACAAAAGCAATAATAAATTAAAATTTACTGAAAATGAACTAATGAAAATCAGACATTGCTCCCTGGATGTGGCTGCAGGAGGAAAATTGGTGACAAATTGAAGAGATGAATAATACGAATGGTAACCAAAGAGCCCAGAGCAACTTCCAAAGAGATTAGAGGTGAACTCCAAGGTCAAGGTAGGTCAGTGTGATGTGACCTTGTGATGCGAGTTTGAGCCAAAGTGGACTTAATGTGTTCATGAAGCTCTTATGTTCTGGGGCTGCTTTGCTGCATCTGGCACACGGTGTCTTGAATCTGTGCAGGGTACAAGACTATCAGGGCATTTTGGAAGGAAATGTGCTGCCCAGTGTCAGAAAGCTTTGTCTCAATTGCAAGTCACGGGTCCTCCAGTGACCGAAAACACACTCCTATTGAACATCTGTGGAAGGAGCTGAATCATGCAGTCTGTTGAAGGCACCTTTCAAACCTGAGACATCTGGAGCAGTTTGCTCACGAGGAGTGGGCCAAAATATCTGTGCAGAAGTCTTATTGAGAGTTGCAGAAGTTACTTCAGTGATCGTTGTGGGTTTTTCTTTCTTTAACCGAAGGGTACAAACAACTTTGTCCACGTCTGCATGTTGATTTCTGTGAAATCGTGAAAATAAGCTCCGGGACAATGTCCCCGAAAGACCCCCAATCTTCTCAAATCCCCTCACTGAAATATTATCATAATGATACAGTGAGTGATGGTAGTCATATCAATGTGTGCTTATGTTAAGAATGTGTGTTTGAAATGACAATAATCTGTTGTATGATTTATCTTTCTTTCTGTATGCATCATACATATTTGTGTAACCTCAGGTGCACTTTCCTTTGTGGAAAAGGAAACTTTAAGGGTAAAACGTATGTTTTTAAAAGTCATTGTGACAAAGAATTTTTTTTTTCTCAAAGAGGCATTACATGAATAAGTGTGGTGACAAATTGTCTGATGGTTGTACTTTTTACTCATGAGTCATGAGTAAAAGGACAATAACATTGCTTAAATTCCACCAGGTTCTTTTGATCTTCAGGGTACCTTTGAACAGTCCCATTAACATTTAGCTTCAGAAATTAGCGGCACGGAAAATACAGCAACCCATGAGAAGCCTGCACTCTTGTTTACACTCACACAGGCGGCGTATTTTCATTTTTCAAGGCTAATTTCAAACGACCTTTACTCCCATAACAATGAAACTTAATCACAGAGTGTGACCTGAGTAAGAAGGGTGCCTCTTACTTATGTGTCATCCTTTATATTAAACCTGATGCAAGTTCCTGTAAAGCACAAAGGAAAGCTCACAAGAAAACCACATAACATTTCTCATTTGCGCGCTTTTCATTTCTACATTTGCTTCACATTAGAACAATTTCAGACTACTACAGATTGTAATAACGAGAGCAAACTAGACCCATTTGAAAGTGGTCTCAATTTTAGGCTTTACAGCGAATTTCAGGATTGAAATACACTTTGCTTTAGAACTGAAGCAATTATAACTGTTGTATTTGTCAACCTTAAAAATGAATGTTGGTTTTTCATTTCTATTATTATGCAAATGATTTGACTGTAGCACAGTAAAATTGGTTTATTTGATTGGCTTATCAGCTGTATCTGTTATTGCTGTTTAAAAGCCCCTGTACAGAAAAAAAAAGAACAATAAAGCTTAAGACAACTGTTGCATTTGCTCAGTGAATTCAGTTTCATTTATACATTCATAATTTTGCAGTCATGCTCCTAATCTTATAATTATCCAGCACTAAAATATGTAGAAGAGAACGCACGCCTTCTTCCCGGGTTGATTATGTGAACCTTGTTGAATGTCCTGTTTGGGAGTATTATTTATTTTCTTTTTTCATTTTTGAACAGTATACAGAGTAATCCAGAAACAGATGTTTTGCAGCTTTTCCAAAGAATTCAGTGGGAGATGAGGGATGAGGTTAGGCTGTGTAGGAAAACCCTGTTTATTGATCACATAGTGGAGGCATATTATCGATAAGAGGAGGAAACAGCTGGTGTGCGTGCCTAGCATTGCCTTCTGTCTCTTTCAAGCATGAGCTGTAATGCCTATACAGTTGGAGGAGGTACTGCAAAAGAAAAGTGGAGAAAAAATTAGAATAAAAGGAAAAAAAAAAGCAACATTTTAATGTGCACACTCACTCTAAACATGTAGTTAAATGAAATTACCTTCTGTCTTTGGGATTTGAGTACCAGATGAGCTGGACCTGCAATTAGAAACAAGGAAGGAAAGTCAAGAACTGTGTGTGTTTCTTTTTTTTTTGAATGAATCAATATTACCAATAAAATACACTCGTGCACTTTGAAAACTGTGGCAACAACTTCGACTTGACGTTACATGTAACAAAGTGTTTCCATTATCAGGGTTACAA
Organism: Pterophyllum scalare; assembly: GCA_024447675.2. Classification (NCBI taxonomy): domain Eukaryota; kingdom Metazoa; phylum Chordata; class Actinopteri; order Cichliformes; family Cichlidae; genus Pterophyllum; species Pterophyllum scalare. The sequence continues at coordinate 47,557 of JAMQGT020001321.1, read as the reverse complement.
GATCTGAACTCAGTTGAAACCACAGGCTTCTGAAGTGTAACTCTAAACCAATGTGCAGCTTTTTGCACTGTTTAAACAGCAGCTCTCCACTCGTTTCTAGCCTTGCCATACAAGCAGCATGCAATCGTCTGAGAACAGACGCTGCCCATTCACTACCAACACAGGAGGAGCGTGATGCATCGATTTAGAAATGCTTACTATGCACATGTGATTTGCCACATCTGTGCAATCTCATTAATGTGTTGGAAGTGTGTGTGCACAGAGCAGGAAAGGGGCATTTTAAGAAGAGGCATCCAGTGCAGGGATCGGGGGAAAACGTAGGAAACTGTTTTATTTTTTATTAATCTAACAAAAGATGTCAAATTCATACAACATGCACAGGTGGATCATCCACTAAGCTTTGTGCAGCTCTTACTTGGATGAGGATTTTACACATTTTGTGAATTTTTTACCTGTTTGAGGAATGATAGATAAGTTACCAAGGCAATATTCTTATGTATATGTTACAAAGCCTATGCATTACATAGATATATTTTTAAGAAAGTCTAAACTTACTCAGGGCTATTAATATGCCAGAGACAAACATAATAACCGCAAGGATAACCCCTGTTGTCCGCAATGTGTCATAATCTACAAGGGACAAAACCAAACACTCACTGGAGTTTACGATGTTCTTAAATGCTACTATAAGCAAAAATACAAAATTCATTTTGACTTTCATTTTTGAAATGAGCAAAAATGTCACACATCTTACCATATTCAAAGTCACTTTGGTCTGGAAACGAGAAAAAAGAGTATCGGGTTATGAAACAAATTAAATAAGTGTTAATTTCACCAATGGACAATTTCAATGGACAGCAATCTTTTCAGCTCCCCAGTACGCACTTGGCTCCACAACTCCTCTGGATCTTTTTTCCCCCCTTCAACTAGAGGCGCTCAATGCAGCATCTTCGCTCAGCAGAAAAAATGGCTTACAAGCCAGCAGCAGGATACAGAGGTATCATCTCAGCAGCAGAGAATGCAGAGATCTTTAATCGGGTTTGAGCAAGCACTTAAGAGTTAGGAGGATATTTTTAGAAAAAATATCTGTTTAATGCAACATTATGTATCTACTCCTCACCAATATAGTAGTGACTTTTTACAAGCATAACTGTGTGGCGAGATACAACCTGTGCTACATTGTCAAGCTATTTGGATGCCAATAATGCAGCTTGCATATTGCGGAAGCCTCGGTTTCACAGCAAGTGGCTGAGCTGACAGTTTTCTCTCTTTCCACAGGTTTCCCCTTGCCACAAAATCCGAGAACTGTTTTAGAGAAGTACTTAATATTTTATCTGCCCATTCCACTGGGGAGTTTACTCAGGAACTCCCTGTGTTATTAAGACTCCATGCATCAGCAGCTTAACTGGTCCCCGCCACTGTAGCACCAATGCAGCAAAAGAACTGCATAAACATTAAAAAAAAATCCCCATTAATTTAATTTGTCCCTAAGCTGTAAATTTTTGTATCACTTTTGTTATAACAGGGAAAGAAAACAAAGCCAAACAAACCTGTGGCGTCCATGGCTGCAGTGCAGAGGTGAAGAGCTCAGATGCTGGTTTGCAGTATTAGACCCGGTATGAAAAGTGGACTAGCACAGCAGGCAGAACAGCTTCAGTGTAAACTCAGCAGGGTCCCTCTGGTGGTGAAACACTGCACTACGTTAACTCAGTGGTGCAAAATGAGGAAAAAAACAAAAAGGTAGCAGGGGCTGTGCCCACACATGGGACAGCAGCCACCCAAAGTTAGAGTAGTTAATCTTATAACTAGGTAGACATGACGATTAAGAATCTTCTACTATCTACTAAGAATGACAGCCTTTTGTGATGTGTACATACATGGTAGAGGCTTGTTACTGATAATTTTCTTGTCCATGATTGATTGGTTTCAAAATTCAGTTTATCACAAATAGGTGAACGTTCTACTATAGGACATATGGGCTTGCATGCTGGAAAACACCACTTCCTGCCTCACTTTGTGTCTTTTGTGCAGTGCAGTCTCATTCCTGGAACTCCAGGGAGGAATGAAAACAGCCTACATATGCAGCTTTTATCTTCACTGAGGCTGGCAGACTCGTACTGGTAGAAAATCTGCCAATAAACAGCACTGAACACAGACATAGGCTAAATTAAAACTTTTTTTTTTTTTTTTTAAAGACCTCCAAAAGCTGCACAATGCAGCATAAATCACTCTGCACTCACTGCCGGTTGTTACTACTGCATGTGTAACTGAGCTGGCTGCAGCGTCAGCAGCAACGGGGGTGCAGTATAGTAGAGTTTACTGGTTCAAATTTGCCCGTTATACAAAATTAAAACTAATGAGACATAAACACCAAAAAATACCATGTTAAAAATTTGTTTTATTATTCTGCATCAAACTGAAAATCTCAAAAATACAAATGATAATCACACTATTGCCATTATATAAAGTAGGCACAAAATCTACTACCATTTACTGATGGTGGAAAATGTTTTTTTAAAAAAAGATTCGGTTATTTAACTGAAGATAACTCCATGTGTTCATGGAAGGATTGTCCTCCGCTGAAGTAGGATTGGCTGCCACCTAATGGCAAAACTGTAGAAGAGGCACAGGATTCAGTTCAATTGTTTCTAAAATCATTTTTCTCAGCTTTTGTTTGAAGGCAACAGATTCACAGATGGATGTAAGATATTTACCTGTTTTGCTTCCATGTCTGTCAAACTGTGGAGAGACTCTTAATTACTGTTTTGCTAATTAAAAAAAACCCCAAAACAATTATTATATAAGAAAGGAAATAGTTACCTCTTCGAACACTTGATTCCCCATCAGGACCCCTGGGTCTGAAAAAAATAAAAATAAAAATTAACTAAAATTTTAGAACTGCATCCTAAAAAAACTGGCCGTGTGCATTCAGAATGAAAAAACCTCAAATGTACTTACCTTAACTTGTCTCTCTTTGAACAGGTACACTTTCGGCCTGTTTATCAGAGAAGGAATTACACAGAGTTATCACAAACACTATGTTGTTCTAAAAAAAAAAAAAAGGGCACAAGCAATTATTAAGAGAACGTGGCTGCTCCAAGCCTTGATAGATACATTTATACTCTATGGAGCTCATGCTCGTAAGCCCGTCTGGGCTGCGAGCCTAGGGAGGTCTTATGAGCTTGCAACTATTTGGATTGAGCCCAAGACTATATTCATGTGCCCAAATCCCCCAAAATATTTGGTTGCTTAACTAAAAATACTAAATACATGTGCCAGTGTGTTGAATAACTTCTGGCTAGTAGCATGAGCAGTGCATATCATGTGCAAGCCAAGACAGTCTATGTTAAACTTCCTTTTCAATGCAGACATCAGTTTGCTTTTAATCTCACGGAGGTCGAGATAATACAGTTTTTATTCATCAATATTTTCTCGAGTCTCTTTCTTTCAATTTTTTAGCGCTTAGAAAATATCTGAAAAATGACTGAGCCAGTGACCTGCATCGTGCAAACTGTGAGCTACTTCAATGGTGTTTTGTGGGAAAAAAAGTGACTTAAATTTTTATGTATCCAGAAATGTCATTTAAGATGTATATATTTTTTTAAATTTAAGAACTAAATTTAAACTAATGGCATAAATGTTATCTTTGATTTAGCTCTTGTCTTTGTGTTTAAAAGACACTTCAATAGGTAATATTTCTGTGTGTAATTCTATAACTCATAACAATTTTCAAATTAATAAGTCCAAGGAAAAAGACCTTCACAGAGTGCACTTAGACACACACTCTGCTCTTTACTAACAGAGGCAGGCAGAGAGTGTGGGTCCCACTGAATAATTTATTGGCAGGTTTTGGTTTCAGGGCTACTACTGGCAATAGCAGCATGTGCTGGCAGGTAGGAGGTGGAATCTTGGAAGGACACTGCCTTCAGACGTTAAGGCCAAACTGCTGCAACACAAGGAGCATAAACAAGCTGAGATTGAGCGAGAAGCACCTGTGCGCCTCCCTACGAGACCTCTGTCAGAAACAGGGGGACTGTGAGGTCAGTTTGCACAGACAGGAAACACTGTCTGCTTACACTGACACACTGCATTCTTGCTGTGTCTTTGGATGGCCATACACTTACTGACAATGATTGCGATGCCCAGGACGAACAGCACCACTGCGAAAACCAGTCCAACAATTCTCAGAGATTCATAATCTGAAATGAGGAAAAAAACAAAAGAGCACTTTATAGTGTTTGCAGAAGTATAGGATAGAAATGTTTTCAGTTACAGATAGGGCTCAAAAGCCTTATCGTGAGTTTTTTTCCCTCCAAATAGCATTCCCAGGTGGATACACTGGGACACGACAAACTGCTGTGAGCCTGTTCTAAGAAAGAAAAAAAAAATTGCACAGAGAGAAACTCAAAAGAAGAAAGATTGCAAAAAATAAAGCAAAGGTCTGTTTCGAATAATTGCAAAAAGAAATGTACTCAGCATGATATTACTAGTTAAACTTTGACGACAACAAATATGCTCTGTGAACTAATAAAGTAACTATTTTCAATTAAAGGAAAACTATATGAAAACTGTACATATTCAAATAATTTTCACATCTGTGCAGTAATTCCCAAATGGCATGGATTTTTTTTTATTCGGCCAAAAGGGACACAAACCCCTCACAAGCATTTCACAAGGGAAAAAAGCAACAAGGAAGCTTTAAATAGCTTGCAGCCCACAGAGGGCTAATTGATTCCCCTGCATGAGAAACCATCAAGGGATTATTTTGGATTTTTAAATAATAAAAATGAAAAGAAAACCAAAACAACCACAATTCCAAAAAAAAAAAAAAAAGTTGGGATGCTGTGTAATATTAAAAAAAAAGAAAGAAAAACAAACAAACCCCTGCCCCCAACAAACAAAACAACAACAACAACGCTTAGAAGATAGCAAGTATATCAAATTTTTAAACTCATAGCTTTTACCATTTCATGAAAAATACTGGCTGATTTTGAATTTGATGGCAATAAGCCATCTCAAAAAAGGTTGGAAAAGTAAGTGGTACTAAAATATCTTATCTACAGTACATAATCTCATCAAAAGATTCCAAAAACTTGAAAAAAATCTCCGTGTGCAAGGGACAAGGCTAAAAATCAATACTGGATGCCGTCAGAACAGCAGTTTGTCGTGACATCCACAAATGCAAGTTACAGCTCTATCATGCAAAAAAGAAACGGAACGTGAAAATGATCCAGAAACAGCACAGCTGTCGCCCAGTTTTAGCTGGGCCATTTCTGGCCCAGAGAAATTATAAGGAGAGAAGATTTGGGCTAAAGCTTTTAAAATGGACTGAAACTGTTCTGTGATCAGACAAATCAAAATTTGAAATTCTTTTTGGAAAACACGGATGCTGTGGCCTCCGGACTAAAGAGGTCAGGGACCATCTGTCATCAGGTCTCAGTTCAAAAGTCTGCATCTCTGATAGTATTACAACAGTGTGGCTTCATTGTAGAAGAGCCCAGGCCCTATTCCAGGGCTAACTCCTCTGAGTTTGTTAACCCTGAGCTGAGGTAAACTCCAGGTTTTCAGTTCCAGTAAAAGAGTTAACTCCAACTCTGAGTCAGTTACCAGATAACAGACTTTGAACTAAACCTGCTCGCTGGCAGGGTTTCTTCAACAATCTTGGGGTTTCTCTCCGACTCTTCCCCTCCTGTTGCAGCTGAACCAGCTGATTAACAGTCCGATTCATTTCCTCAGTCATAGAGTCACTATCAAAGTGCAAAGGAGAGCGAAATGTGATTTGCAGAAGTTTATATTTTTGCACGCACTGAAATCCCAGTTAGACGTTATTTTGCTATTTTTAATTTTTAAAGTGATACATAATTAAATGTATTTTAAAGTCACGTTTTAAATGCAGCTGCAGACAGTCTGTGTTCTGACTATATTTCATGTTACACTGGCTCTCTTCCACAGTCTCTCTCCCCTCACCCCCAACCGGTAACAGCAGATGACTGCCCCTCCCTGAGCCTGATTCTGCCGGAGGTTTCTTCCTGTTGAAAGGGAGTTTTTCCTTCCCACTGTCACCAAGTGCTTGTTCACAGGGGGTTGCTTTGATAATTCGGTTCTCTCTGTAATTATTGTAGGGTCTTTACCTTACAATATAAAGTGCCTTGAGGCAACTGTTGTGATTAAAATGAAATAAAATTTAATTTAATTAAAATTTGTTCAGATTGGGATTCAGTACAGGCTCCATAATGGATTCAGATGGGCTCAGGCTTGGATCCAGTTTAGGGGGTTTGGATCAATTCATAGCAGCTTATTTAAAGTGTCTCATCCTTCCAAAATTATTCTCAAATCTAGCTGACTAGCATATAGCTAGCTCAAAGCTCAGACATTTGTACTATGTTTGCCTTTTCTGACAAAACTTTAGAGCCATTAAAGATTTGAAACGGCAGCTGTCATGAAGCCATCATCCTTCACTGAATACTGGTGTGAGATCAAATTATGAATGCTTATGATGGGAACTTTAAAGCAGACTTTTCTGTAAATCTTATTTTTTTAAAACCACCAGTGGCAAAAATAATGAAATTCTGTATTTAAAATAATATCAATAATAGTAATAAAATACTGAAGAATTAGGTCATAAACTGCAAATCTTTTATTTATTTAATAAAAATAATAAAAAGATTTGCGTACAGATCCACTCCAAAGTCTTTTGCTCTCTGGGTATCTAATATCACGGGTCCGTCAGTTTCTGTCTCCTACATTTTGTCCCTGTCAGGTTGCAGCTGAATAACCAGATTTAAAAATCAAATGTAAAATTAGGATTCCAGCTTCAGCTAATTCATGCTGGATAAATGCTGACAGCAGACATCATAAACAGGTCTGTTTATATTAAATTTTTCTTCTGTCATGATGACAAAGTGCCCAAACTGATTAAAATGACTCTTCTTCCCGCCTGTGTGTATATCATGCTCAGCACTGACACGTGTTCATATTCCTCAGTCTACTGGATTAAAATGGAGGCTCTGCTCTTTATTTCCCCGTAGACATGGTGAATCATAGTATCGGGGCTCCATTTCCCTACCTTCTCAGGTGCTTAACGCAAGGTGAACATCCTCCGAGTTGATTCAACTTACTCTGAACAGCTGTTCTGGAACGGGAAACTCGGAGTCCCCGATCTCAGAGTTACACAACTCGGAGTTTATTTTTAAACTCAGGGTTTGTTGAGCATGCTTCCTGGAATAGGGCCCAGGTGCTGAACTGGCACTGCCTGCAATCCAGTCCATCATAAAATGAAAAATACAACAAAGAAGTCCCAGGACTGGATAGCTGCTAGAATCACATGTCAGGCAATAATGGGACAACATTCCTCTCCCAAAAGTCCAGCAGCTGGCCTCCTCAGTTCCCAGACATTTATGAACTGATTGTTAAAAGGAGAGGGGACACTGCACAGTGGTAGACATGGCCCTCTTCCAACTCTTTTGAGATGTATTGCTGCCTTCAAATTCAAAATGAGCTTTTTTTTTTTTGTAAAATGATACATTTTCTCAGTTTAGGCAGTTTACATGTTTTCTATGTTCTACTGTGAATAAGAAATGGGTTTATGAGATTCACAAATCACTGGATTCTGTTTTTTTAATATATATATATATATTATATATATTACACAGCGTCTCCACATTTTTGGAATAAGGGTTGTATATACAATTTATATCATCTAGTAAATAATGTTGCCTCTCATAAAAAACACCTCACTTTATGTTGCTTTTTACAAAGCACTCAATCTCCACCTACCTTTTCCCTGAGGGAGGTCCGCTATTACATCAGGTAAACAATAGATCACTGCTGTTAGGAAAACATATTCCTGTAGTATAACATTTTGATTATCTTACAGCTGCACCCAAGTGTATTTTTGCAGGAAACACTTTGTGGAGTGACAGTGGATGGTATTAAGTAACTGAAACAAATAGAGGCAAAAGACATCCCCAGTGAAAATGATGCCTTTTGATCACTGCTTTAGTGGTAATTGTATGGAATAGTACACTGTGGGCATGAGAAAACTACCAAACAACCTACTGCCTGAGAGAATAAAACATAATAACAAGTGCACAATAAAATGCAGATGTTCAGTCAGTCATTCTGTGCACTCTGGTCCCTTGGATGGACTAAAAAGCGGTGACAGTGGATGGTATTTACATTGGGACTACTCCAGAAGCTTGACCTTAGGGTGAAAGTTTTCCATCACTTCTGGAAAAAAACACAAGTGAAAAATGTAAACTCATCTCAACCTCCCAGATGTTTCCCGTGTGGAGGGTCGATCATTAAAAGCCCAAGTTCATCTGCTCAGCCCTCACCATATTGAAAAGCACTGTCGTAGTCTGGTAGGAGAGAGAAAAACAGAGGAAAGAAATGAGAAGCAGATTTCCCCGCTGACACGCTTCAGAGAAGATTCACAATATGACAGCTCTTCAGCACTTTCGGGGCCATATTAACCACCATGATGCTACCAGTTTATAGAAAGTGCCTGAAAATGAGCAACTTAATTTGACTTTTCTAAAAACAAACACATAAAAACAAACACAAAAAAAACATAATGCCCACCTTTGTCGTCATCTGCTGTGGAAGCTGTGAGTGAGAAAGCACAGAACATTGACCTTTATTAAGAAATTCAGCAGGTTATGCAAGTGCATGCCAGGAAATTAGTGGCTTTTGTTGATCAAAACTGGGGTGAGCAAACATCTGAAACAGCGCCCATTAATTAAGGTCTTCATTTTGTAGTTGGTTCCATAATTAAAACGGAACAGAGCTCACAGACATGGACATCATTCTCGTGGGAAAAGCAAGTCAACACTAAGACCAAACTTCAAATCGGTAAAATTTGGGGTTCCAGTTATTGGCAGGTGGAACCTTTCCTATTTAAGCATCAAACATTACAGGACATGTAGAAGGTAAAATGTTTGCTATCCCAAATATTAAAAAAAAAAAAGAAAAAAGAATTTCCTGCCACTCAAGCTCAGCAAAGTTAATACAAGAAAGAACTGTTTCAAAAACTCAGACTAACAATAGTATGCTTATACTCAGCCTTTTTTTAGCCACAGTATATTAATTTTATTGCCCTGTTTTAATCTGTGTTCTGTCACCAATGCGGGGAACTTCCGATCTGTCTGTTCTAATACCGTCTCTGCTTCCATGTGGAAAAAATGTTGGCTGCAGTCTTTCAAATCTACACTGTTCATAATAAGAAAGCAGGCACTGTTTACACGAGCATCAGTGGTTCGAGTGAGAAAAATGTAACCTTGGAGTGGTACAAGAGATGTTACATAAATACTTGTGCTAGATTGAAGATTGATGCAGTCAAAACCCTGAATTCAGAAATATTTTATCTATTCGACTGCATCCTGGTTGCTGGAGAGGAAGGGTGAGAGTCACACTGTTAATTCTGACCTTGTTGTTAATCCTAATGTTATTCTTTTTTTCCTCTACGAGGCAGAAACACACTGATGTTGACAAGTCTTCCAAAATAAGGTCTAAGCTAAGAGTCAGAAATAAAGAGTCAAAGGAGATCTGCTTAACTTCAAGCCCAGCTGATGGCATGCAGGGTGCACAGAGAAACAACTCTAAGACCAGAGCTTGCACTAACAATGGAAAACTTGGCAGCAGTCTGAATAACTGATTATTCAAAGTGCTGTATAAGGAAATGCTTACACTAGTCCGGCACGGCCTTTTCTCCGAGTACAACAGTGGTGTGAAACATTTTAGATGAAAAATATGCAAATTATTTTAGAAATTATACGCATTTGACCAAACAGGACACGTGTTAAACTGCCATACATTATGCATGCAGCATAAAACAAAAAGAAACACAAAGGTCGTGCATCACCAGTGACCACTCTTGCAAACTTACCAAACACCTCCCTGCCAAACGCCGATCCTATTATACAGACACATCAGCTCATTTAGCATGGGAGGACTTAAAGCAAAAGCTACAGAAAGGGGAAGTAATTGAAGAATGTCATGCTCCATTTAAAGAGGGAAACCACGCAAATCTGCTGAACATCTGGCGAAAAGGATACCCACCGAGTGCCGGAGCCAGCCAGGAACCGAATGCCACCAATGTCACAAGATCCATTGTACCTGTTTCGAAAAGTCAAACAAGAGGGGCTGTGTCAGGATGTGAAACCGCCATAACAGGAAACAATAAATGTTCTAACCTGATTGCACACAGTTGTGACAAAAAGTGTGTGAACCTTTATGAATCACCAGGATTTTTGCTTTGTGTAATCAAGGGGAAGGTCTGCAAGATGGCAGCACTGAAAGACAGGAGGTACAGCTGGAGGTGGCAGAGATTTTCATTGGGAATGACCAGAATGAACAGGATTAGAAATGAGGGCATGAGAGGGACAGCTCGAGTTGAGTGGTTTGGAGACAAAGTCAGAGAGGCAAGGCTGAGATGGTTTGGAAACGTGCAGAAGAGGGATAGTGGATGTACTGGACAAAGGATGTTGAATATGGAGCTGCCAGGCAGGAGATAAAGAGAAGATTTATGGATATAGTGAGGGAGGTCATGCAGAGCCTTGGTGTGGCAGAAGAGGATCATCTCCATTAGATGTTAGCGGTAGCTGCTTATGAGACTGGAGGGATGATAAAGAGGAATCTTACAATGTTTTCAGCAGACCTTTTGCGGCCTTTTCCAGCTGGGGCACCTCTGTAATGCTTGCTCTAAAATTCTGAGAGTTGTCTTGAGCAAGGCATAATTTAGACTTCTATGTGTAAGGAGAAGAAATTCTACAACCCTCACTTCAAATAATTTTACCAGCCTGGACTGTGAGTGAATAATTCACAGCTGCTATTTTTGTAGAACTGTAGAAGCACTGTGCTTAGAACCTGCGTCAATACTGTTTTGAGTGCGGTCATGCGGAAGCTTTTCTTCAAAAATGAATTATATCTTAACTTTTTTGTAACCATCCAACTTCCTCTGGAATCTAAACTAAAATACTGTCCCGTTAATGGAAAATCGGCCACTTTAGATGAAATTCAGGATAGTCAGTTGTTTTTCGCAAGGACGGCAACAGATAAGAGATGGAAGAAAGTGTCAATTTGTGTTAAGTTGAAGCTTAAAATTATATTCTGAGAAGAGGCTGAAGTGAGTTTCAAGTGGAAAATGGAAGGAGCGCCCTTTTGTTGAGACCATGCCTGGTAGGGACACAATACTCTTTCTCAGTAATCTGTATATGAGTCTTAATAATATAGTCTCTTGATTCTGGGTAAGTGAAGAGGATCTATTTCAAGCTCAGCACCTCAAAATAAGGAGCACAGCAGTGGAGGGGTGCGAGGCAAGGCTGGTGTTGAGTTGCACTTGAGATCTGGTCAGTGGGTTTGGACTGGTTTTGCTGGGTCATCTTCTTTACAAATGGAGCGTGACCCGCCGGGGATGCGTTTCTGTCTATATATTATCTAGGACACTGGGGTTCTCTTACACCCATATGTTTACAAGTTAAAATTCCTCTGCCAGACTACTCTTCATGATTGGTTACGGGGGCTGCAGAAGTTCCATGTTAAGGAGAGTATATGAGTTAAGATTTTGTTTGCTCCACAGCCCTAATTATACCAACAAAATCCCAACACAGAACAACAAAAAATGTAATGCAGGTACACACAGCTAAGCTGTGCAGTCATAGAAAATCTAAGCCATGAAATAACATCTTTTGCATTGCAAAGATCAAAGCCTATGTTAGCAGAGTCAATGGCTCCCTCCCTGGCCCAAAGCGCTGATGGGGATTCATGCATGACTAGAGTGGGGGAGTGAACAGGAGCCTGGAGTGGAGAGAAATGAACACTTCAACCCTGGGAGCAGGATTAACAACAAAGGCCTGCCAATCAGGTTTAATCAAACAAATACAGGGTGAGTTATTCGAACAAGTGCCAATCCAGTAATCTTGTTTGTTAGCCTTCTGAGTGATGGAGAGGAATATAATGGGGAGACAGGAAAGGAGCCCATGGAGCAACACGTAAAATGAATTATCATGGATTATAATAAAGTGGAATTAACATAGACAGTTTGTAATTAGAATATGAAAAATGCTTGTTTTGCATTTCACTTACATAAACCCCAACGGGGGTATATTTACACTCCAAACAGGCCATCACCATACTTCACGGAGAAACTCTTTGAGTTTTTGCTTTCCCCAAACAGAACATAGTTTATTCTCTAAGACACTGACCTTTGGCCAGTGACTTCTGTTCGAGCTCTTATCGATTAACGCCACGCGGATTAATACAAATTAAAGGACATTTCGCAAGTTGCTGGCGACAGAGTGTAAAAGTGAGACTCCACTTAACTTCTCAGATGCCGTGGCATGTCGAAGCTGGACCCCAACGCGCCAATTAAACTTATGAAAGCGGAAAGAGGCTTTCATAATATGCAGGTATATGAAAAAAAGAGAAACAAAACAAAGGAAAAACAAAAAATACGCAGGCGCGAGGATTTCAACGTGTGAGAGGAGCATGAGCGATGGCTTATCTAATTAAACGGTCACATGTTGACTCAGGCATTTAGTTGGGGGGGGGGGCAACTTGCTAGAAAGACGAGTTAAGAAAATATCTATCAATCAATAGCTGTGTACCTAGGACCTGTTAATGAAGAATGGCTGCAGGATTGATTTAAGGCATCATTTTCTAGCTGCCTTAATATAAAACACCGCAATGCATTAATTTCACAGGAGCAGAAGTCTAAATGAACTTACCGTATATCCGCCTCCTGGAAACTGTAAGACTTTTCGAGCTAAACTTTGTTTAAAAAAAAAAGTTTAAAAAGTTTTCCTACTTAATCACAACAAATAAAATGCATGCAAAACCTCCTCTTATGGCTTGATTAAAAATAAAGCGAGCTGGGGTGCATTCTGTGGAGATCCTTCATTCGCCTGTCCCAAGTCGGTTTCTTCTTGGTCTTGCCTCAGGAATGAAAGGCAAAGGAGGAGGGGCAGGGGGAGGCGGGGTGACACTGAAGTTACTCCCAAAAATTACCCGGGACTGCCCCGCTCAGAAGTAAACAACGCATGGAGAGCTGCACTTCAGCGCTACTGTGAAAGGGGATTATTCCCATGGTCTTTGGTGCCAGCACTGCTTGTAAAAATGAATTCCATAATGAACTGTTAATCGCGCTCATTTGTCCCCACCGGCAAATAACGGCCACAAGCTGCATGGAACACAGAGAACTTGTTGTTCGGTAGTCCAATTTCCAGGATTCAAAGAGGGGGACGGTGCAATTAAGCAAATACACACTAGATGGCCAGAACAGAGTGTCAGTGTTGCAGTTTTTCCTCAGCTACATGAAAACTTTATTCACGAGGTTTTTTTCCCCCCCACACACCCAACTGCGAGATTTTTCTCCACTGTCAGTAAATGCTGAGCTGGGTGGTGAAAGCTTTCCTTTCTCAGTATGCCCCCCCCCCATCGGACTCCAAGGACTTTTAGTACAGATAGGTCTTCTTATCAGGACACGTCCACAGCTTTGCACAATGCATCAGGAGCCACACACAAACTACAAGGAGTCATGCATTTCCAGTTTAAACTGGTACACATAAAGCTCTCTAGAGCCTCTCTTGAGGAAATGCACTGGGAATCACAAAGAACTCAGGCACACAGTGCAGTAAAAATGTATTTATTTAGTTGTCAGAACAATAAGGAGAATGTATTTTGTATAACAGACACATTTTAAAAGTTTCAGTCTCAGATAGGCCTCACAACAGAATATTCTGTGGGGATCACTGGCGAGGAGATGGTATTATTTCCTCCCCCACTAGATGGAGATGTTGGTCAAGAATGAGCTACATGCTTCTTTTTTAAAAAAGCAAACAAAACAGACAAACCCCCCCCCCAAAAATGAAGTAAACAATACAGAGCAAAATTACCAGGAAACAACTTAAACTATTCTATGAATCAAGAGGAAGTGCTGAAGTAGGTTGAGTAAATCTGTAAACAAGCAACATTCTTCATCCTGTTAAACGGGAGAAAAACAGGGATGTAACCCACACTGTGCAGCTTTCATTCATGAGGACGCATCTTCAGAGGAAACAATTTGATTTTTTTATTACCTGTGAACCAGATGGGTTTGGCAAAACCGAATCAGCATCTCTACAGGCCGCTGCAATGAAAAAGAAAAATGAACTTATAGGAGCAAAAGAAAGCAGTGTCCACTCAAGCACAACAGAGATTATGTGTGATGACTTTGAACATGAAATTTGTGTTTTAAATAGCATATTTGTGCTCTAAGGATTTGCACTGAGTCTTATTGGAGGTATTTTCCTGCGTTCTCTGGGGACTTGGGATGGAAAAAAAAATGCCAGCAAAACGACAACTCAACTGAATAACTCAAGTAAATAGAGGAAAGAGATGGACAAAACTCTGCTCTCTGAAGAGTTGACTTAAGACTTGGACACAAAACTGAAGATGAGGGCTCAAATTAATATTGCACCCAGATGAGTCTTAAATGTCCTTGGATGACAAGCAGTGATTGGATTGCAAGCTCGGTAGCTTTTGATGGCCATGCCTGTCAGCCTTACCTGCTTTTTAATCAGTAATTACCATAGGGGATTCTCTGGCATTTCTTAATTAAATTGGACCAAATGCAATTAAAAACCACACTCTCATTCCCTTAAAAGGGCTCTGTGGAGTCCTTGTTTAGTTCTTGCTGTTAAGAGAATAAGCGGTTGAACGGTCATAGCACCTTCCCATCTCTCGCTGATCTGTACTTGATTATTGCAGTGGTCAAATTAAGTTTGCAGTTTGCATAATACAGAGAAAGATAGCATTTAAGATTAAAAAAAAAAAATAAAAGTAAACTTCTAACATTCAGGGAAATAATTAAAGTTAATATCAGGATCACTGTTACCCCCACATTTATACACAGGTAATGGTACAGTATGCCTTCAAAAATACTCACCATCTGGAAAAGTCCCCAGCACTCCAGGAGCCAACAACTACAGACACATCAGTGGTGATTTTCCCATCTGCTGTCTTCATGTCATCTTTGGAGTTGTTATTGTAGTTACCACAGGCACCACACATTTTACCAGACAGGCGACTGTCAATAATGACGGTGACCTCCTGTAAAATAGAGTAAGTGACCCGCACAGCAGATGCCCTCTCAATGATCAAGGCCCTCTCTGAGATCTGGACCGATAGTTCGCCTGTCGCTTTGCTGGGGAGAGACACTTTCTTGCCATTTACCTGGATGACACAGATAATGGAACATCACTGTTATTATCATTGTGGTATATGAGGTAAATTATTATCTAATGCGTATAATTAAACTGAGATCAAATTAAACCGTGTGTCACATTTAGTGTTTGCATTAAAAGGTTCTCACCCAGGTGACATGCTCGCTGTTCACTGTCACAATGGTGTCTTTGAAGAACACATACACAGCGGCTACAGCGGGGGATGCCCCCGTTTTGCAGACCCTGACGTCCACGACCACACGGAACCACAGCTCAGCGCTCTCATCACACAGAGACGCCACTTCAAATGCCCCTTGTGCTCGTATCACTCCAGACATGCCATCAAAGGAATTCAGATGGCCATCGTGGCTGACGACACATTGGGCCTGCTTGATGTGGCAACCCCTGACCCCGTCTCTTACGTCACAAACCTCCCCACTGGCACACGACAGCTTTTCGCACTTTACCAGCCCAGAGGCCTGGCACACACACTTAGACATGCAGTCTTTGTCCACCACTTCTTGGCCCAGCTGGAAAGGAGGTGTTTAAAAACTTTTATCTCCAGGTCAGTAAATAGAACTTTCACTAAATTTCAGGTCTAAATTTAGAGACCAGAATATAGTGTTAGTCGGTTTTTACCATCAGATATCTGCCGTTGTGCACACACCCGCAGTTGTTCAGGGGAACACACTGGACACCATCAAAAACAAAGCCATCATCACACTGGCATCCTTCAAAACAGCTTTCAGAACAAGCAAAAGGGTTAATAAAGCTGGCACACGTCCCACCACAGGTGTCGGCGCACACCTCATAGTGACTGTGTGGAGGGCAGGAAGCCGCTGGAAGAGAAAACAGTTGCAAGAAATTTGTGCCTGAAATACAAAGCACAGAACACACGAACACATCACAGAGGCTGTCGTGTGCTACTTACGGCAGAAAGAGCTGTTCCTCCATGGCTGGATTTGAACTCCTGCGCTCTGGCAGGCCAAAGCGTAAGCCTGCACACTGTTACACAGAGTGTCTTTGTTGCCCCCCACAGCACAAACATCAAACACACAATCCGACACATATGCTGCTGGGTTTATTTTGCTGTGGCACACTTTGAAAGGCCCATTAGGTGCACTTATGATGCCGCAGGAGTCGGGTTTTCCATATAAAACAGCCTTGGCCTGCTCACATTGTGGGCACTGTCCTCCACAGCCACCACACACATATCCAGGCAGGTCCACCACCCATGCCTTCCCAAAGTCATCAACGTTTGTGGTCTGTCTGCCACCAGGAAGCGTGAAATCGTCACCACTGTTCTTGTTGTAGTTTCCGCAAAGACCACACATCTTACCCTGGTATGTAGAAGGAACGATCACTTCAACATAGTACACGGTGTCATAGAGGACTGTCAGTCCAAAGGCTGTTCGAACAATTATGTTGTGACCTTCCTGCGTGACTTTGAGACGCCCGTTCTCCAGGGACAGAGGAAGGTTTAGGAGCTCATCATTCACCTTGACAGAGAGGTCGAGAGAAAATATCATTTTGAAAAACTCTTGTGACAGAAAGCATAAAAATATATCTACACAAGTATTTTTGATCAAGATGATAAACTCACAAAGACTTTCCATGGCATTTTCTGATGAATGTAAATGGCATAACCATAGACTGACACCGCTACTGACTTGGTTACAGCCACCTTTCCATTTCCATACTTCTCATTCCCCTGAGTCACATTGAATGGTGTCAGCTGGCCTTTGTCATCATCACAAACCTTGGCCAGTACATAGACACAGGTACCCTGGAAATCAAACCTGCGTCCATCAAAGGAAGTGTAATGCGGATCACCAGAAGCCACACATTTTCCTTGCCCCTCTGGGTGGCAGCCTTTCACTCCATCTAGCAGCTTACAGATTTCTCCAGGACGGCACTTGGCCTTTTGGCAAGACACAGCCCCGTTCTCTCCACAAGTGCATTTCTCTGCACACTTGTCTTCTGAATGGAAGACATCTCCTTTGTAGTATTGACCATCATAGGAGCACCCGCAGTCTTTTACAGGTACGCAGGTATCCCCGCTCAGCAGGTAGCCTTCATCACACTCACAGCCTTCTGAACAATGCCTGCGGCAGGTGGCAAGGGAGGTCAAGCTTGCGCAGGTGGCTGGGCAACCTGTGGTACACAGGCTGTAATGGCTGTTAGCAGGACACGCCATTGCTATGGCATGGGATGAGAAGATGGGAAAAGAAACAAAGTAAAAGATAAAAGAGGTATCTTGAGATGAGCGACTTCATATAAAAAATATATATATATATAAAAATTAACAAAAAGAAGAATAAAAAAAATAAATGAAACTCACGACAAAAGCTTTCTGTTCTCCAGGAGTAGATGGTGACTCCAATGCTCTGGCAGGCAGAGGCATACACTTTCACAGCATTGCACACTGATCCATAGTGCCCACGATAATGACAGACATCATAAACACAGTCCTCCATGTAAGGAGCTGGGTCCACACGGCTATGGCAATCTCTAAAGGGCCCTGCCTTATCTGCAATAATACCACAGTACTTGTTGGCTTGGTACACTTTCTTCTCGGAGTCTGAGCAGGCCTGGCACCACGCCCCTTGGCAGACTGATGAGCAGCCTGGTACAAGGGCCACCTGCCAGCTCTCCCCCAGCTCTCTCCCATCAGAAGCAATCTTGCCATTGGGCATTGTCAGGTCATCTTGTGCTTTTTCATTGTAGTTACCACACAGGCCACAGACTGCACCCTGGTAGGTGCTTGGCAGAGTGACTGTCACCGTGCTATACCAGTCAAAGGTCACTGTGATACCAGCAACTGTCTCCACTACAGCTGTCCAGCCGCTGAAGGACACAAGCAGCTCTTTATTGTAATCCAGCGGCAACAAAACAAGCTGGTCATTGAGCTAAAAAGCAGGAAAAAAGAGGGAAGGAGAATATTTTTAAGAGCTTATAAATTGAATAATTTTTTGCCCTTGCTAATCCACTCTAATGGGCAGTTAAATCTTAGTTTAATTAAATCTGCCAGGATCAAAATTTGAAGATGAAATTAAATACATATGCAGAAACGCATGAGGTATGCCAGAATTAGTACAATGACAAAAGGCATTATCATCCAGCAGTTTTCAGGCTTTTCTGTTTTTATTTTCAATAAAGTGACTACGTGCTCTGCCCTATTTCCTTTGCTCTCCTAAAATCCACACAAAACACATTAGGCATTCAATATTTTATTACACTGTACATATGCTTCACATTATCTACATCTTACTTACCAAGACCTTGTAAGGGTAATCTCTACTTATGGTGAGAGTGATGTTATAAATGGAAAATTTGACAGTTGTCGTGAAGGACACAGCCTTGCTTCCCCGGTGCTCATTCTGCACAGTCACCTTGAATGGCACCAGCCCAGGTTGCTGAGAGCAAAGCCCCACCAGCTGATATACACACGTGCCTTGGAAATCATACCTGCGGCCATCAAAAGTGCGGTAGTGTGGGTCACCCGAGGCTGTGCAAGTGGCATAACTAATGGGTCGGCAGGCTCGCTCTCCATCCACTACAGTACACTGCTCTTTGGTAGAGCAGGAAGCCTGGTGGCATGCCACCATGCCCAGGGTCATATCACACTCACACAGGCGATGGCAGGCCTCATCAGCCCAGAACTGCTGTCCTGGTTTGTAGTAGCGACCCTGATATGAGCAACCGCACGTTTTAGCAGGCACACAGACGCCAGCGCTGAGGACGTAACCGCTGTCACACACACAGGTCTCCACACAGGCACTGCTGCAGACCTGTTTTTGTTCAGTGAACGGGCAGGATGGCTGGCATGGGCTGGCACAGTCTTCATAGTGGCTGTGAGGCTGACAATTCATCGCTGGATATAAATTAAATAAAGACAAAGCAATCAGAAAAGAAGAACTATCAATCAATCAGTAGCAAAAGTTTTTCTCAATTACTTACAACAGCCAAATTTTTCCCTCCAGTTCTTGATTATTATTCCTTCATCACGACACTTCTCACTGTAGGAGGTCAGTGCCTGGCACAGCATCTTTTTGTCCCCCTTATTGTAACACATATCATACACACAGCTGTCCATGAAGGTTTGGGGGTCAATCTTCTCATGACACTTCTGGAACACACCATTGGTCTTGTCTGTGAGAGCCCCACAGAAAGCTTCAGTTTTATAGAGCTTAACCTCGTTATTGTCACAGGTAGGGCAGTTTTTCTCACACGTGTCCCAGCAAGGATGTTCCTTGTCCTGTTCGGGCGCCAGCCAGCTCTTGCCCCACTCAATCACTGAGGAAACTGATTTTCCAGCTGGATTTTGCAGTTCATCAAGAATATTAGCATTGAAGTTGCCACACAGACCACAGACCATGCCGTAGTAGCTGCTGGGAAGCTTGATGACAAGGTACCAGTTCCAGTCATAGGAGACAACCAGACCAAAATTTGTCTCCACCACTGCAGTGTTTCCTCTTTGAAACACTGACACTTCACCATCACCCAAATGTACAGGAAGATTCAGCAGCTCCCCGTCCACCTGAGGATCATGCATCAGAACAATGTATGCATGTACTATACAAATAGACAGATCAAACAGATAAGTAACTAAAACTTACTGTGACTTGACCAATTTGGTTCTTTTGGATGGTGATTTTGTACTCATACACAAACACATCTACATTCCTGACATAGGAAACTGCTGTGCTGCCTCGGTTGTCATTCTTCTCAGTGATCATAAATGGAACCAGACCATCCAGATCACCACACGTCTTAGAGATGATGTACTTGCAGGTCCCCTGGAAATCATAGTTGTAACCATCGAATGTGTGGTAATGGGGGTCACCCCAGGCCCAGCAGGTGCCTGTGTATTTGGGGATGCATGTGGCCTCATTCTTCTCAACTCGGCATGTCTCCTGTACCCGACATTTGACATCTTTGCAGGGATCTGCAAAGGATAAACAAAGGAAAATTTGCAAATTACAATTTGATTTGCATCTTATTTTTCAATTCATTGTATTTTTTTTTTTTTTTACCATATAATCAATGAAGATATGTTTGAACGGGTAGATATAAACACAAAGTATTTGTGTCTTGCCTGTGTTGTAACATGCCCTGATGCCTTTCTTGACCATGCATTTGGTGCTTTCAGGACAGGAGTGCTTTTCACAGATGAGGCCTTTCGCTGGGTTACATGTGCACTTTCTGTTACAGTCTTCGTCATACACAACATCGTCAGGCTGGTGACACATAGAAAAAGTTCATTAAACATGGAAAAATACTTTTTAAATATTTTTCAATATTTTTTTGTCAATATGTGAATCGTGACTGAGAATAAAAATCTAAACTCTGAAACA
Source organism: Pterophyllum scalare (assembly GCA_024447675.2). Taxonomy (NCBI): domain Eukaryota; kingdom Metazoa; phylum Chordata; class Actinopteri; order Cichliformes; family Cichlidae; genus Pterophyllum; species Pterophyllum scalare. The sequence continues at coordinate 27,000 of JAMQGT020001321.1, read as the reverse complement.
AAACTATGAAATGTCCGCCATCCTACAGGAAAAACATTATTTCCAGTACAAATATATGAGTATTTGCTAAAGCCACTTTGATAAGTAGAAAAACTAGATTATTGTATACAGTGTGATCTTTTTCTCCGAAGGGGTGTACCTTGTAAGTTTTTCCATTCTCATAGCATCCACACTCAGTCTCGTTAACACACATCTGTCCATTGAATACAAAGCCAGTATCACATTCACAGCCTTCAACACAGCTGGAGGAGCATTTGGCAATGTCTGTGAGACCAGGGCAGGAGGCGGAGCAGGCTTGAGCACACACCTCATAGTGACTGTTGATGGGGCATTTCATGGCTGTATTAAAGTGTCGCAAGAAGGAGGAAAATGTATTAGAGAAGAATCCAAAAGGGCATTCCTAGGGTATAATAAAAGTGAATTTGTGAACTTCATCACTTACGACAGAAGGAAGGCGTTCTCCAGTTTTTGACATCCACCCCTGCTGCGTGACAGTTAAAGGCATAGGCTGCTACACTGTCACAAAGCACCTTTCCATCACCATTGGAAGCACACAAATCAAACACACAGTTAGCAAAGTATGGTTGAGGGTCCAGTTTACTATGGCAAACTGCAAAAGGTCCTTTGGGTGCTGTCATTATACCACAGTAAGTGGATTCCGAAAACACTGCCTTGCGAGCCTGGTCACACTGAGGACACGAATCCCCTTCACAGCCATTTCCACACACAACATTGGGAACGGTGATCTTCCATGAATTTCCAAACACATTCACATTGTTGGCGAGCTCACGGTTGGGCATCTGGAAGTCATCTTTTTGGTCACCATTGTAGTTGCCACACAGGCCACAGACCTTACCCTGATAATTACCAGGTACTGTGACTGTCACATGATAGACCAGGTCATAAGTGACAAGCAGCCCGAAATTGGTTGCAATAACATAATTATATCCTTCTTGATAAACCAGCACCGCTCCATCATTAAGATTCATAGGAAGGTTGTTTAATATGCCATTTACCTAAAAAAAGGCATCCGTGTTAGTTCAAGAAATAACTACAAATAAACATCTGTATCTACACAAAACAAGCAGGCCTACTACTCACCAGGACTCCAAACATATTGTTCCTCATGATGAGAGTGAAGCCATAGACCTCCACAGCAACCAGCTTGGTGACAGACACCACTTTTTTGCTCGTCACCTTATCCCACTGCACATTCTCTACCTGAACAGAAAAGGCCACCAGGTGTGTACCTTCCAGTCCACAACTCTTGGAGAGTGTATAGGTGCAGGTACCCTGGAAATCAAATTTTTGCCCATCAAAAGAGAAGTAATGGGGGTCACCAGACGCGCTGCACACACCCTTACCAACAGGGTGACATTTTTGGACACCATTTTCTATTTTACACATCTCATTGGGGCCACATGTGAACTTCTTGCACTGAACCTGGAAAAAAAAAGAAAAAGTGAAAAGCCCAGTTAGATCCAAATGATTAATCTTTATATCCCCCCCCCCCCCCCAATCTCTTTTACCTCTCCTTCTTGTTGGCACTTGCACTCCTCCTGACACTGCCCACTGGGATAAAACACTTCTCCAGTGCGGTAGTAGCGGTTATTGTAAATGCAGCCACACTGTGAGAAGGGAACACACACATCTCCACTAAGGATGTAACCTTCATCACAGGAGCAGCCCTCTACACACTGAGCTTTGCAGCCTTGAGGGGGAGTCAGACTTTGGCAAGTTGCAGGACAGGCAATTGCACAAATTTCATAGTGGGTGTTGGTGGGACACTTCATTGCTGTATACAAGAGACATAAAAGAGCCAATTTAATTTAGAGCACAGGGTCGACAGTCATTAGAAAAGGCACAGAAAATGCTAGAAAAGGAAAAAAACACATTGAAGTGTACATCGGACAAAAACAAAGTAAAAAAAAAGAAGAAAAGGACATGAACTTTTTATTCTGCCTTTTTCTTTTCCCAGTTAATGCAAAAATATATTATTATTTTTTAATGGAAATTATCTATAAAATTAAGGCATTTCTCACCACAGAACTGAGCAGTTCTCCAGTTGTACACCTTGGCCCCTGCAGCCTGGCAGGCAGATGTGTATGATGCAATAGCCTGACACAGCACATCTTTCCTGCCATTATATAGGCATACATCATAAACACAGTCTTCGAAAAAGCCAGCTGCATCCACCTTGGCGTGGCAGTCGCGGAATGGCCCTTTGGGGTCTTTTAATATACCGCAGAAATCATCCGTTTCATACTGAACTTTCTCAGTAATGTCGCAGTCAGGACAGACCCCCTTACAGCCCTCAACACAACCTGGGATCTCAGCAATTCTCCAGCTGGAACCGAAATCTCCTGGCGAAACAGGCTTGCTGCCATTTTTCGGAATCAGGTCATCCTCAGGTTTGCCGTTGTAGTTACCACAGAGGCCACAAACAGCACCCATGTAGTTGCTTGGTAGTGTTACAAACACATCACTTTGCCAGTTGAAGGAGACTTTCAGGCCAAAATCTGTTGTGAGTACAGCGTACCAGCCACTCTTATAAAACAACTATCTTTCCATCGTCCAGGATGACGGGCAGATTGACCAGCTCATTATTCACCTGAAACCAAATTATATTTTCAGTACAGTATAAATATGAGCAGAATTCACAGAATTAACATTGTTACACTAAACAATATGTGCCCTTTACCAGAATCAGGCCTTTGTGCGTCTTAGTAATGACAATGCTGAGGGAGTACACCTTGATCTCCACCAACTTGGTGTAGGCAACCACCTTGCTGCCCCGGTGATCATTTTGCACAAGAACTTCAAAGGGGACTAGCTCAGGGTCCTTGGAGCAAAGTGCAACAAGCTGGTACACACATGTGCCCTGGAAATCAAATTTCTTCTTGTCAAAGGTCACATAATGGGGATCACCTGTGGTCTGGCAGGTGCTAAGAGACACTGCTTGGCACTTTCTTATGCCATCAACCACTTTGCACTGCTCCCCTGTCCTGCAGCCTTTTTCCTGGCACTGAACCTGTTTGCATCCAGCATCACATTTACACCATCGCTTACAGTCTTGGCCAGCCCAGAATGCCTCTCCAGCAGGAATATATCGACCCTCATACGTACAACCACACTGAGCAGCAGGCACACACTTATCTCCGCTTAAAACAAAGCCTGTGTTACAGGTGCAGGTCTCCACACAAGGGCGTTTGCATTTGGAGGAAGCATTAGGGTCTGAACATGTGTTAGGACAGGCACTGCCACAAAGCTCATAGTGGCTGTTGGCTGGACACTGGGCAGCTTTAGTGAGAATAAGGAGAATAATGCATTTAGTGTTTGTAACAGTTAATGGAAAAAATTATGTAATCATTAATCTAGTAAGCATTACTCACGACATCGTGCATTCTTCCTCCAGTCTTGAACCTCGATTCCAGCAATCTGGCAAGCTTCAGCGTAAGCCTCCAGCGCACTGCAGAGGAAATGTCGAAGACCGCCTCCCATGCATAAATCATATTTACAGTTCTCTAGGTATGTTTGTGGGTCAATGACTTCATGACATTTGCTGAATAGGCCATTTACTTTAAGTGTGATGAGTCCACAAAACAAGTCACCCTCCCATGTCTTCATCAGGCTGTTTTCACATCTCTCACACCCACCCACACAGTCATCTCTGCACTGAGCTTCTCCAAGCCCTGGCACCTTCCAGCTGCTACCAAAGGCCACAGCCCCAGTTGCCTGAGTGCCAGAGGGTGTGGTGAAATCATCACTGGAATTTCCATTGAAGTTACCACAGAGTCCACAAGTCTTACCAGCATAACTGCTGCACAGAGTGACCACAAGCTGGTGTTCCCAATCATAACGGACTGTCAGACAAGAATCAACTTCAATGAGCACAGAGCGACCGCTCTGAAACATTTTCAGTCTGGTATTATTCAGGGTTACCGGCAAACTCCACAGACTGTTGTCAATCTGCACAAATGGAAAATGAAAAAAAAAAATTATACTGCACATATGATTTACTCTAATATAATGTGTGCATTTTAATATGTTATACACCAAAATAATAAATAATATAAGGATAAGGCCAAGAGAGGATGCTTGAAAAATTAAATAGCTTTTAACTAGAATAAATACAGAAGCTTACCCTCACACGGCCGGTCTCAGACCGAACTACTGTGATGGTGGCCCCAAACACCTTCACGGTGACCATAGCAACATAGGACACCCTCAGACTTCCTCTGTTCTCGTTCTGGGCGAGGATCTCAAAGTCTGGGAGGTCATCACCCTTTTTACAGTTTTTAGAAATGACATACGTGCAGGTACCCATGAAGTCAAAGTATCGTCCATCAAAAGTACGGTAATGAGGGTCTCCCATTGCCCAGCAGGTTCCAGGCACTTTTTTCACTGGCACGCAGGAGGGATAGCCATCATTCATCTCACACACCTCATTGACACTGCAGGTGATACTGCTGCAGGACAGAGATCCTCTTCCTGGAAACAAATAAAATAATTACCCACATAATTCTACATTACATGTGTGAAATATTACTGGTGAGGGATTTGGGGACTCATAAACATTTACATTGTGTGCTGCTTACCTGGCTGCATACATTGTGCTGGGGTCCCATAACCATTATTATGACTGAATCCTATACTGTAGAGAGCAAAAGGGGAACCGGAGCTTGACAAGGTGTGCCTATTGTTGCTAGGCTTGTAGGATATTTCTGCCCAAGAGAAATCTGTTCCTTCAATCTTTTTCCACTGAACATCAGGAGGCAGGTCTGCATTATCCCATCGCAGTGCTGCCATTCCACTAGTTTGTGCTACAATCAAAGCTCTGTTTTCAAACCCTCCTAGACCCTCAAATGAGTAGGAAGAGCAGAAACGGTCTGTGGACATTATGGTCATCAAGAAAGGGTCGTAGAAATCGAACCAGCTTCGTTTAACACCGTTGAAGAGCATGAGGACCTGGATGGCATGATCAGCCTGAATGGACAGTGTTTCAGGATTTTGGTAGTGGATCTCCACCATCTGCCCTCTGGTCAAACTCAAATCATCCTTACGTTTGCCAGAGTAGACAGTGACCTTTGTGTTCTGGGAGGCCTGGAGGAAGATACTATCAAAATTTGTCTGAAAACTCAGGGGAGGCACGATGAAACTTGATCCCCAGCTGCTCACTGGCAGTAGCTGCTCATAAACATGGTTGCAGTTTGAGAATCTCCAGGTACAAGTGTGACCAGCAAAAACAGCAACAGGACGCTGGGAGGAAACTCTAGTACCTGAAAGTTCATATGTACTCTGAAGCTGGACACTCTCATATGGCTTGAGATCTATCACCAGTTTGCTGTTTTCTCCATAGACACGGCCCTGGAAATTGATAGCACCTTTTGGGAAAATCTCAACTTGTTGGATCTCTTTTCCATTTATCACAGAAAACTCTTTAAAAGATCCAAAGGGAGACCCACTAGGTGTAAAGATGAAATATTCTGTACCCCATTCACTGACTGGATAGATCACAGATGCGTCTGCTGTGTTCAGTTTGGAGTTGAAGGAGGTAACAGTCACGTTGGCTGAGGCTTCGACAAGGACTGTATTGGAAGACTTTGTGCTACCATACATTTCAACGCTGTTGGGAAGACTGATGGTGAACCCCTCCCCCAGCATTTAACATTTTTTCTTGCTTGAAGCTTAAAGGAGGCACTTGCACCGTCACTTTTGTATTAGCCTGAATAGCAGTGATGTACAGCTGATATTGAGGAGTGTCAAAGTTGGGAATATAATTCTGCATAAATGACAGGGCAAACTCCCTCCCTGCCCATCCAGCACTAGATGGACCTGGGAGAAAGAGAGAGCAAGAAAACAGTGAAAAAAAAACCACATGTCAGAGAGAGATCTTTTTCACATTCCCTAATATGAAAAAGGCAGGCACTGTGTATGATGAAATATGTCATAAAAATGTTAAGAAATTAATGCGACTATTTATTTATTTATTTTTTTGCCAAGGCAGTCAAAGGATTCTCAGGCTGGAAGTACTAAAACACTGCTTGAGAGTTTTTGGTGAACATACACATTACATAAAAAAACAACAACAAAAAAAAGACATCAAGGAGAAAGCCGCTGAAAAATGTCTCCATTTCAAAGTTACAAAAGCTGGGATGAATGTGAGGCTATAATGAATGGATAGCTTCTTTCCTTGATAACAGAATGTGAGAGCTTTAGACGAACGAATAGTCATTTGACTGCTTCTCTGCAGCACTCAATAAGTCACTTGCATAGACAATATAATTGCATAATGAAAATATTATCAATAGCTGAGCTTTTGCTGTGAAAAGACCACATTCTGGGCTCAGTCAGGGCCTGGGGGATTTAGATTACACTCCTGTTTCATCCATTCAGTTTTAATCAAGCCAATTCAATAGCAGCTAAAGGTAAATGCTATTCCCGACAAAAGCAAATTTCAATTTAGATGGCTATCCTTTATGTGCTGCACTTTCGAATTCTTCACCTGTTTAACATTTTGCCTCATTCACACAAACACCTGGTACGGCTGCACAACAATGCTTTCAAATCATGGGGCTGACATCATGGATAAATTGCTTTAAATCGAGCAATTGTATTTTGCAAGGTAATTTTGAGACTCTAAGTAAGTTTTTATCCATACTTATAAGGTTATTGATTGTGTGTGTGTGTGTGTGTATATATATATATATATATATATATATATACACTATATAGCTCTGTGCTTTCTCAAATTTTGAAACTTCCATTCCTACAGTAAAGATTTTTTGCTTCATATGTTTCAAAAATTGTCAGCAAATTGAGAAGAAGGAAAGAACAAATATATATCTCAGTGAAAATACATGAAAAAATAGGGATATGACAAAACATACTTACAACTGAGAAAGGCTGCCAAAGCACAAAGCAGTAGCACGGCCCCCATAGCTGAAGGAAATAAATTCTTGTTTTAATTGCAGAAAGGTTTCAGAGTTACATTACGTAATTGATGTAAATGCGTTCCAGCTAAACAGCCCCCTGAATCTCAAACAGATCAGTGCTTACCTGCTCAGAGCTATATGTGGGATGATGTGTTTTCCACCTCCATCCTTTTATAGAGAAACAGACAGAAACATCAACCAAAAAAAAAAAAAGCACAGCAGGAAGAACTCTTAAAAAAAACAATACCCTTCCTCCAAAACAAATTTAGGCAGAACTTGGCAATGACTTGTAAGTCCTACTGTTTGTTGATGTGGGTGTGAAGTCTAATGCAAACTATTTGCCCATGTATGGAATGAATCATTTGTGTTTTTTCTGTGTGAGCACACCTTGGTATCTGCTAAGAATCCTTAAACGATCTTATTAACAATTTTTTATTGGTGTAAAAGAAACATTTGTAACTTTGTGGGGGAAAAAAGGAGTAAAAGATCTAAAAGGCCTGATCCAATATTAGATTTTTTTCATCAGAATAAAATCCATTGATAGTGGATATCTAAAACCTGACACATATAGGTTAAGTTGATTATTAGCCAAATTTCAGTTGTATATTCTGGTGTAACCAAACAATATAATCTATCTACTGGGCAAGGCATGAACTTGATAAGGCCAAAATCACACCTTATCTTCAAAGTTACTCAAATCTCTTGAGAAGACATCCATCAGACTGGTCAGATAATAGGATGACTTTGAACAACACAAAAATCTAAACAGTGTTTAATGTCGTATTGCCATATCAGAGTTGCTTGTTTTTTTTTAAATGGCTTACTCAGTTTTTGAGACTCTCTATAAATTATCATCATCATCCTCATCACCGTGGTTTCCAAATGCTTCTTTAGTCAGAACATACAGTGCAGTGAAAAACTATCTGCCCCTTCCTGATTTTTTAGTTTAGTTTTTTGCATATTTGCCACACTTAAATGTTTCAGATCACCAAATAAAATTTAATATTAGACAAAAATAACCCAAGTAAATATAAAATTAAGTTATCCAAACCTACTCGGCCCTGTGTGAAAAAATAATTGCCCCCCTAAACCCAATAACTAGTTGTGCCACCCTTGGCAGCAAGAACTGCAATCAAACATTTGTGGTGATTAGCAATGAGTCTTTCACATCACTGTGGAAGAATTTTTTTTAATCCAGCCACATTGGAGGGGTTTTGAGGATAAACTGCCTGTTTAAGGTCACACCAAAGCATCTCAATCTTATTTGAGTCTGCACTTTGAGTAGGCCACTCCAAAACCTTCTTCTTCTTCTTCTTTTCAAAAAGTCTTGGGGATCATCAAAATGTTGATGAGCCTTTGTGTTCTTCTTGGCCAGCAGTGGTTTTCTCCTTGGAACTCTCCCATGGATGCCATTTTATCCATTCTCTTTCTCATTGTTGAATCATGAACTCTGACCTTAATTGAGGTTGTTTTGTGACCTCTTGGGTGAGTCGTTGATGTGCTCTTGGAGTACTTTTGGTAGGCCGGCCACTGCATGAAAAGGTTCACCACTGTTCCAAATTTTCTCCATTTATGGAAATTGTCTCTCACCATGGTTCACTGGATTCCCAAAGCCTTAGAAATGCTAACCCTTTTCAGACTGATAGATGTCACTGACGCTGTTTCTCGTATGTTCTTGAGTTTCCTTAGATCGTGGCATGATGTGTTGCTTTTTGAGATTTTTGAGTCTACTTCACTTTATCAGACAGGTTCTATTTAAGTTAAATTTCTTAAAATCAGGTTCTATTAGGTTCCATTCAGTGACAAGAGATTAATCTGTAATTAATCTCCTTTCTGTCCTTTCTGTTTAAGTAATCAGGCCTGGGTGTGGCTAGTGAAATTGAGTTTTCAAAAGAAAAAAAAAAATCACAGTTAATTCATGATTTAAAAGCTGCATTTTGCATTTACACAGGTTATCACTGACAAATTTGTTTGATCATCTGAAACACTTAAGTGTGACAAATGTGCACCCCCCCACCAAAAAAAAGAAAACAAAAAAGAAATCAGGAAGAGGAGCCAATACTTTTTCACAGCACTGTATATTTTTTTAAGAACACCTTTTTCTCTTTTTCTTCCTTTCTCAAATGAGACTTTTTGACTACGTCCACACTTGACATGTACGATGTCCTGCACATGACATAGCACATTGTTCATGAACGATGTATTCTTTGTAAAGCTTTGTAAAGCTTGCAGATTGGGTGGATGATCCCATGAACTGAGTCAACAATTAGAAAACTAACATTACTCTATTATGGATATAGTTGGGCGAAATGGGAGGTTTCTGTTGATTTTGTGTGTCACCCAAAGAATAACAGTCTGCAGTAGAGGTTGCAACAATCATTTGTGATAGAGGGAAAGTAAATATACCTTGGAGCTCAAAAGTTTGCATTAGAGTTTGTTAAGAAAAATCAAAAACTCAAATATTTGATTGGCGATCAGGAGGTCTTTGGCTCGATCACAGTAAGCCTCGCTCCATTGTGACACACATATTGTTGGACTGGTTATAGGTGTGCCCTCATTATATATATTGTATTTTCTTTTTCATTACAACTGTATCAATGTAGTGACAGTTGTGTTATTTTAATAAAGGTATAAAGGTGAAAGGGCTTAACTGGTAATATTCTTTCCAATATTAGATCAATATTAGGTTAAGTAAGACTGAAATTTTTTTTTAAACAGACATTCAGCACAAATGGCATCCAGTAAAGCTACTGTGAAACTTAATTACTGATTTTTGTTTTACAGTGTACTGCATAGACTGATTATGTAATACAATATGATTGTTGCAGAAAATGTAAATATCTAATCAATTTGGACAATCATGAAGAAACCACAACTTGACTGAAGTGAGAATTGAGATATTTGAGATTTCCACAGATAATACAATCACTGTGACTGTGATTAATCCTGGTCCACACCAAATCCTGTTGACAAGAGGTAAGGACTGGCTACTTTGAGCTTTAGGCTACAACAGTCATTTTTTAACCCTTGCATACTATTCATATTTCACACCTTCAAAATGTGTAGGATTTTGACCCAAGCCAAGAATTCTCTCATAATAAGCATCTATACTGAATTTTGAATTACAGATCTATTTAGAATGTCTAAATAGAACATGTGACATTAATAAATGGATGATTAATCCTCAATTAATGCTTCAGGGAGCACAGAGAGTGTATTTCCAACACTCATTTTTGAGAGGTCAAATGCATAGCAACTTAAGAAATCACCAGCAAATAGGAAAATGTTGCAAAAGCATGCAAAACAAAACAAAACAAATAGAAAAAAACACAATGGAAGTTCAAAAAACAAATCTCATTTTTTCCACCTCACAACACCGATGAAGCCTCTGCTTCTTTTTATGTGTTTGAGTGCAATGCTTCGGTTTCTGTCAATTCTCTGTCTGTGACAGACAACACATTCTGTGATTGCGTTTTGATTTTTTCCACTTACATTTGTTTCTTCAACTTCAGTTTTGGTTTGTTTTTTTGTGATTTTTTTTTTATACTTCCTTTTTTGTGTGCTTTTGCAGCATTTTTCTATTTGTTGGTGTTTTCTTAAGTTACATTGCATTTGACCTCTCTGGGTCATTGAACATTTCCTAAGACATGAAAACACAACAGCCACAGTGATTTAAATAATGTTGTTGAAAGTGAAAATGGCTAAATGAACTTTCTGGATTTATTGGGCGTTAATATACTCATATATAACCCTTACAACACTGTTCTCATTGCTATGGGAACATCCTCATAACTGCCATTTATAATTATCAACTTTAATCCAACATGAACATAACAGAGCACAAAACATACAAAATTGGCTATTGCAAACTATTCTGTGCATTCAAAGCACCAAACTGACAGCACCAATGTCCCCCTGAACTCTGACATCACTGTCCCATATAAAATATACACACAAATATTGCATATACAGTTTCACAAATTTCACGAGTCCCTGGAACCACCATTTGCCTTGATTTGACCTACACTGGTGGATCTAAAATCCATCTCAATAGACATGGGTCAAATTTACCTTGGAACAGCCTCAATGCACAAAACTTTATAGCACCCGCACAACAGCATAACATTTTTAAATATTTTGAATTTTGTGTATTTTGGGTCAATTTAGGAAAAGTCATCAAATTTCAGGCTAGAAGACTCACATTTACAGTAGGGTATTTTTACTGATGTCAAATGTCAAAACAGGTCAGATTTTACCCGACCAGTACGTAAGGAATAAATATATTTAGCAGCTATTGTAGCAGATAGCATAGTTGTTATTTTGATGATGCGTACCTATGATCACAATACGTATTGCTTGAAGATGGGTGTAATCCAAGTTATGGGAACCGACTCATAACAATCTGGTAATGACGTCTGAATGGCCATGGGGCAGAATGTCAACATGTTGATGGATGCTGACAGACAAAATAATAATGATGCACTGATAACATGGTGTTATACCTTTATACCTGATCCTCGGCTCCTAAAGGCCATGGGCAAAATACTGAACCCTGGGTTGTGCCTAATGCAACCATGAGAGTGAGTGTGAATGAAACTTGTAATAGAAAATGCTTTGAGTGCTCAAATTGAGTAGAAAAACACTATGTGAGTACCAGTCCATTTACCAATTAGAAATCCATACAGGAGAATTTGAAACAGTGTCAAGCAGCGACTGTGTGGTAAGAGATCAGCCTGATCCACTCAACACTGAGCTCCTTTGAAGAGCATCAGATTTTCAGATAAATTATACTACGTCCACACTAATACGTTTTCATTTTAAAACTGTGCTTTATAGGTGGCATAGAGCTTTAGCACAGTTTTAGAAATAATCTAATTCTAACAAGCCTGTAAATGCACATCACACAACCATTCATGCACGCTTAGCATCTGTGTGCCTCTAAAACAGGAAGGACATCTGTAGAAATGTAGCAGTGGCAAAAAAATAAAACACTGAGGCTCTCTTGATTGTGTAAAACACAGATTGAAGTTATCACAAAGCCTCTTAGAATGGTACCAGAGCCATTATTCATAATGAATTCACAAAAGGGTATGTGAGAGTAGCTATAGAGTTGTAATTTAATTTTGAGACCCAGCCAAGAAGAGAATGTGGGTGTCTGTGTCACTGCTTCTAGAAAGTCTCACTTCCTACTGCTCCAGCCAAAAAAAAATAATGCCTGAGTCTTCAAATTAAAATGGGGAGACCAGGATTTCTGAAAGTCTCTATTTTACTATTTACACAAGGTATAGATGTAACTAACATTACATCTTTTAAGCCTCCAAGCTCAGCTGCTGCCTTCTGATTGTGGTGACATGGAAACTGCCTCTGGGGACACAAACTAGTCTGTAATAACAGCCCCGATAACTATTCCTCAAAGCATGCTACTGCACCAGGCTGCAGCTCACCCACTCACGCATTACACTGCCTGAAGACTGAGCAGCATCTCTGAGAACAGTTCTTATTAATATACAGTTGTTCATCTGGCCATCAAGAAATGAAAACAAATTGTGTTGCTTTTATTACAGCTAACAAATTCCCATGGGAATTTACACAGCATTTATTATTTCTATCAAAGTTTTCATTACATTAATATGATGAGGAACACACCCACACTGACTAAGTTACACACTAGGCCTAATCAAACACATTGCCAAAGCTGTGCTGACAGCTTTCTGCACAGCGGCTACAGTAGAATCAAACCGGAGCAGCTCAGGTCATGGGCCGGAGCTGGGGTCAACACAATCCCTTGAGTAGAGCTTGTGGTAGAAAATATAAATGATTTAGCGTGGAGCATGCTCTTCATTTATATAATCATCAAAATTATCCACATACAGTAAAGAATGCTCTCTCATCATAGTTTCATCTGTATTCCTGTAGCCTGGCAGGCTGTACAGTACGCTTCCAGTGCTGTGGTTATTTGACACGCAACAGCACAATCGGCCCTGATGCAAATAATAGTGTAAATATCACGCTCTGTTACAACAATGCTTCAATTCAGTACTATTGACCAACAGGATATTGCATACTGTGCTGTCATGTGCCAACACAATGCATTCATCTTATCCTCCCCCACACATGCCACTTCAATGGTGCCCAGGATATACTCCTGCCCTGCCCTGCTGTGCAGGAACTCTGCAAATCCTTCGGCTTGATGACAGTTTCTCAACTGAAAGTCATCATATCCGTTTCCACAAAAGAGGTCCGAGACTGTGGTTTCATACACCAGTGGTAGAGTTAACCTGAGGTACTGTCATATAACGCTGTGTGGCTGATGGAAGAGGACCCCAATATAGGATACACCAGACGGAAGTAAAATTTTAAACTCAGCTTTATCGGCTTGAGTGCAAACAAAAGGCCAGACCGGATGGGACCAGTGGTTTCAACTCAGAACAAAAATAAACTTGACTTGATTTCCAGATACAAGGGCAAAAAACAGGAAGCACACAGCAGGAGAACAAATGATGAGGATACAACAACAGGCAGAGAAAACACAGGACTTAAATACACAATGGTTTGGCTAATGAGGGGAGTGGGAAGAGCGGGAAACACAGTTGAACGAAATAACACTAATGAACAGGGGGAAGATGACTACCAAAATAAAACAGGAAGTCAAATGAGGGAACAAAGATGCAGACTAGACTACCAACTAACAGATACCCCAGCCTGTAGCAGAAAGCATAAATGATTTTTCTGTCAGTTTCCTGTCTGTTCATGCTGCATGGCTGGGGTACCTGTCAAACTTTTTTCTCTGAGGCCCTAAAAAAAAAAAAAGAAAAAAAAAAGATGCAGACTAGACACTGAACACTGGGGAAACACAAGGAACTAGAAATCAAAACATAACTAAACCCCACAACAAAAGAAAACCACAGATGTCCCAACCAAAACAAAAGAAGCCAAAAACAAAAGCAGACCAGGGCAGGCAGAGGGGGAACTGGAAGGAGGGACTGAAACAAAACAACACACAGTCCAAATAGAGGTCAAAGACAGGGGCGAAAACAAAAGATGGTGACACCAGGCTGAAAAAACAATCCAAAAGAAAAATATTGGGGAAGGAGGCACAGGGACCGGCTGCGGTGCAAGCAGCGGTGGGGAGACAAACAGGAGGCTCGGATCGAGCCGGACCCCCGGGGACATGGCACCCGACAAGGCTCGGACTGAGCCGGACCCATGGGCAGAATGGGACCCTCTGGGCGAGGCCCCAGATGCGCAGTCTGGGACAGGGCACACAGCCGTCCCCATGGACAGCTGGGGCTGCTTAGGAGATTGTCTGGATGAGTTTGGTGGTGGTGAAGCTGGCATGAATGGAGGCTGTGACTTGGAGGCTCTGCTGCAGCTGACTGTGGTTGTGACTGTGGTTAAGACTGTGGCGGAGGCTCTGCCACAGGCGCTTAAGACTGCAGCACAAGGAACAACACAAAGAACTAGAAATCAAAACACAACTAAACCCCACAACAAAAGAAACCCAGAACAGACAAAAACAAAGCAAAAACTAAACACTCAAAACACACTGGGTCAAAAGGACCCAGGACCATGGCAGGTACTGGGTGGAGAACAAGTCAATTTTGACCTCAGTGTGAAGATTATTAGTCTGCTGCTAAACACATAGTGTAATTTATGTTCCATATTATCAAAAGGTACAGTGTTCCTCTTTTTATTGGAAAACAGAGATCATTTAATGGTAAACTCTCACAAAATCCTGGCATCCTTCATTCTTAAATACTGCAGTACTTTTCCCAAGTTTCAGGGTCAATAGAAACCTAAAGTGAAAATAAATGAAATTCTATTCTGCTTACTGTGAAAATGTCATTCTGATTTTTTTAAAAGGTCAAGAATGGGATAATCATGCATGGATTTATCAGATTTATCAGAATAGATAAAATAAATAAATAAATAAAAATCAACATTTCATAGTAGGTCGAAAGCCAAGTGGAAGAGGTGGGTCTTAAGAGTAGATTTAAAAATGGCCAGTGAAGAGGCCTGTTTAATATATAAGGGCAGTGAATTCCACAATTTGGGAACTGCCACAGCAAAGGCTCTGCCCCCCTGAGCCTCCGCTGTGTCCTCTGCACATCTAGGTGCAGTTGGTTAGCTGATCTAAGTGAAAAATATCAACAAAAGTGTTGTTTTTTTGTTGTAAGGTGGCACACCCCATACTCCAAGGCAGGGCCTTTCTGTGGGGCCTGCAGACCACTTGTCTTCTACACTTTAGGCAGCTTTTCCGAGAGAAGAAGTGGCCAGAAGGGTCATGTTGCCCCTTGTGCATGCAGCCATGTATAACACAGGCAGCCCATCTTGCTAATCCTGCTGCAGTTTGCTGGCTTTTCTTCTATGCTTACAGTGCGACATACCCAGGATGGAGACGGGGTAAAGTCTTACTTCAGCAGCCTTGCTGACCAGATTGATCCAGTGCATTATACACTGAAATGAAAGTAAATGTATTAATCCCATATTTGGGAAATTCTTTCTAATTCACCTTGTATGCATATAATATTGCCTTTATTTTATACATAAACCCCATCTATAACCCACTTACCTCCAACCAACCTCCTCAGCACAGCTTTTTAATTGTGTGTTAACTCAGTATAAGATGGGGTCAAGGCTTACAGTGTTTGATGTGAGATGGAAAAATCTTGTGAAAATGGATAATCTCTATTTAGAGGGTGATAAAATACTGCTAACTTTGATTTAAATAATGGTTTCAGTTTGATTATACCAAGTGTGGTAGCAGATTTGTCTTAATATGTGAAAAGAAATCCCGAGGATGACATAAAAGAAGTGTTAAATGAGAGCTATAGGTATGAGAGGGCAAAATATTTCCTGCGTGTGATATAATGATACTGACTATCTACAAATAAGTTATTTAGTTTTTATGAGGGTAGTGCAGTTCCAGATTTGTCACTCCCACTGTTACTGTTACTGTTAAAGTCATAATGATTATGGGCAATTGCTATTTTCCCTCATAAAGTTTGCATGACTGCTACATGCATAAAATGTTCATGAATGCCTGAAAATAAACAAAAGTGCCCTTAAGTGCGCTCCAATTTTTTTCTGTCAGCATTCAGGGGTGAAATATATTTAACTGAGGAAAAGAATCATTAACCATTTACTCAGCATAGAAAACATAATTTCCTGACAGACAGTTACTCTTCAGACAGAATTGTAAAGTGCTGAGCAGTGCCAGCCTTATAAGCAGGAATCTACTTCGTACACACACAAAACTTGTGTGTGTCTCATTAGGACATGAAGGATAGCTGTAGACAAACTAGTATACTGGGTCACATGTATTGCTTTTGGAAAACCTGAAAAGCAAAGACAACAGAGCTACAACTGCTCGGGAGGATCTCTATTAGTTTTTTACATCAGCAGTTTGAATCATCAGACAAGAAGGTGTGCTCTGGGCATTTACATGGCCTGACTGGTGAGACGATGATATAGGCCTATGAAACCTAGTTTATGTCAGCTGTTGTCACCCTCGCAAATGGCGGCGTGCAGCAAAAACTGATGTCACAACTGCTGGCGTGGGCTGTGCTTTGGTGTCATTTCAGTTTGTCGTGCATCTCTTGATTTTTGTAACCAGGCAAATGCAGCACAAGTGTACGATCATGTTAGTCTTTACTGGCATTTTAATGCAAGACAAGAGCTCAGAGATTCCCAGATGTTGGAGAGGCAGATGCTGCAACAGCTCGAAAAGGTGAGACTTTCAGGGAAAAAAAAAATCTATGATTGCTTTGCTTTCTGTTTTGACTTCTTCTACTCATATACCAGAGCTGATGCTGAGTTTTCTTTTGAGAGGTGACACCTATCATTCAGGAGAACACTGCATTGAGTCCTGCATGCCTCAAGTGCCAGTGTAAATGGTGATGGGGCTTTGGTGATGTGATAGGTGGTGCGTGACAAACCAATGCGGTAACCACAAACCAGGCTTAATCCTTTAGCCTGACAAGAAAACAAAAACATTACACATCATCTGGAGTCTTATCCCAGCTGTCATAGGGTGAGAGACAGGGTGCACCCTGTGCAGGTCACCAGCCTGTAACACAGAGAGGCAGACATTCACACTCACACATGTGGGAAATTTAGAACCATCAATTAACCTAACCCCTCTTACTGCATGTTTTTCAACTGTGGGAGGAAACCAGAGTGCCCAGAGAAAACCCACGCAGACATGGAAAGAGCATGCAAACTCCACATAGAAAGGTCCTGTGCTGCCTGACTTCAGTACTCACAAACCATTTCTGGGTCATCTTTTCAAACCACCACTGGAGACTGTGAGTGTGTTACGATAGTTTATGAAAAAAAACCTCTCATAAGAAGTTGCATCAGAGATAATTATATTGATTGTTGTTACTCCAATTAGTTTAATGATTGTTTCAGCTAATGGATATGTATGAACTGTCCCTAAAGTCAAAAGTATGGCCATTAAATGTTGTACCCATACACAATATAAAAGATGAACACAGCCATCGTGACATCATCAATTGGTTATGACGATTTGTGATTAGTGTTTTGGCTGCTCTCATGTTGGTTTGGAGATAGAACTTACCATATATGGATGAAAGGGTGCAGTGCTAATTTATCAGCTAATAATGGCTAGCTTGTTAGCAAACTACATTCATAAACTGTGTGGATGCATCAAATAGTGAAGAGGTTTGTGCCCCTAGAGAAACTGCAGTTATTGCAGTTTCTCTAGGGGCACAAACCTGCAGTCTTCAGTCAGTTGATATTTTTCTCTGGAGTCTCGAAAGCCACACTGATTTGGATACAAACAGCTCTCTAGACTCTGGAGTAAAAACACGGTCATAGTCTTTTCTTACAGAGTGGCAATAGATTCAAAAGATGGAAGACAAGCGGACCCACCGGTCTTGCTTTGGTGTGGTGGACAGAGCGCATCTGAAATGATTTGCTGGTGGGTAATATACAGATTATCCTGCAATAGTCACAAGAAGGTTTTGGTACATTGTGTAATACTCTACAATCAAGACTTTCTCACTGTAACTTTGCCTGTGTTCGTGCCACAGAAATATATGGCCTGGCCAAGACCTTCAAGGCCTTCTCTTTTATTAACCACAATCTGGACTAATGTAACAGTAAGTGAACAGTCTAATTTGATCCATTAGCAATGCCCATAGCCTTCTGTGACAGGAAACCTTAAACAATATTTGCAGGAAAGATCATCTCTGATATTTGCTCATATTCAGCCCCAGCACATGTAAATCTATAGTGAGGGTGCCTGGGAACACCTAGCAGAGACCCCAGTCCACAAGATCTTCAACTCCCACCTCTGGCAGAAATTTGACAAGATTCTGTTGGAGGCTGAGGACACGGAGTCCGAATCAACCATGTTCTGCATCTCCATTATTGAGGCTGCTGTGCTCCAACTATCAGGGGATCACACTCCTCAGGTCTATGCCAGGGTGCTGGACAGGAGAATTTGTCTGTTAGTTGAACCTTAGATTCAAGAAACACAAAGAGGTTTTATTGAAGAGTTCAGATGCAAAAGCCACTAAACGCCACCTCCAATAAAAATGAGATAATGATATTTACGGAATCTTTTCCACACATACTGTATGCCAATCAATCATGTTGCATCATTACCTGTTAAATAACTGTCTCTGACTAGTCTGAATTATCAAAAGCCTCAAAACACCACTTCCCATTGCCCACAAAAGCCTCCATGTCCCTAGAACCAATCAGAATGCAAGATTAGATCATGTGACTTCAAGTATTTTCAGCACTGTGCTGCACTGAGGACCTGGCTTTTGTTGGTGGTGATCAGATTGTAAATGCAGCTGAAGGTGAGTCTAGCCTTGTTTTGTGTCAAAAAATTGTTTGGTGATCAAACTTGGCTAACTAAAGAAAAAGTTGTAATGAGCTTTCCATCGGTGAACCTGTGGAAGGATCGTTACTGGCTGCTGAGTGTACCCCCCGGCCTGCGCAAGGCTCCTGTCTTTTTCGCTGTGAGGGTCTCTTACACGCTCTGCTCGTGGGGGGACCGGACAGGTAGGTGGCTCGATGGCTCAGTGGCTTGGCGTGTACTTGCATGCAGGTGGGGGCTAGTCGCAGCCCCCCTTTGCATCCTGAGCCATCGCCTTTAAAATAAAATTACTGAACTTAACCGTAAGATCCAGATTTTAAAAAAAGTTTTAAAAAAAAAAAGCTCTTTTAAAAGAAAAGTGTCCAGGCAGATTTAGAGGATTTGCATCTGAACTCTTCATATGTTTCTATATTCATTAAAAAAAAACAAACAAAAACTCAACAACAAAAATGCCTTCTGAAAAGTAGATTGCGCATAGATGAACTTGTTGCTCTCATTTAACATTTTATTGTTTACCGTGTTCATTATATCTGCAATGAGAATAACTGCGCACAACTGAGGTGTTTCCATAACAGCTGTCAACATAACAAAGAAGAACATGCAAGTTCAAGACTTGCACATCACATCAATAAAAATAATATAAATTTGAAAGGAAAATTGATATATCAAAGATATTATTTAGGATACAATATTAATTTTGTTTTACTTTACAAGAGCATCTGGCCCTCACACTGTCTGCTGAGAAAAATTCCAGCCCTTGGACAAATGTAGTTGATGACCCCTGCTGTAGGGGGTGCTGCAAGAGGATGGGGGTGCCTGGCCAGTTGTTATGGCCCATTAGTCCCTGAACTGCAGCGAGAGTGTGGTCTGCATTGCTGGCAATAAGTCAAACTAGTTTCCAGTGGGTGTTGGACTCCATCAGGGCTAGACGTTGTCACTGATTCTGTTCACAATTTTTATGAACAGAATTTTTAGGTGTAGCCAAGTGGTGGAAGGCTCCTGTGCTGGTGGCCTCAGAATCTCATCTCTGCTTTTTGCAGATGACATTGTCCTGTTGGCTTCATCAGGTGTTGGCCTTCAGCTCACACTGGAGTGGTTTTCAGCTGAGTGTGAAACAGCAGATATGAGAATTACCATTAGCAACTCTGAGGCTTTAGTCCTTGGCCAGAAAAGTGTGGACTGCTGACTGTGGGTCAGGGGGAGTTGATAACCCAAGTGGAGGAGTTAAGTATCTCAGGGTCTTATTTACAAGTGAGGGAACCAGAAGATTGATAGACAGATTGGAGCTGTGGTTGCAATGATGTGGACACTGCACTGGTCCATCATGGTTAAGAGAGAGCTGAGTGTGAAAGTGAAGCTGTTGATTTACTGGATGATCTATATCTTTACTCACACCTATGGTCACAAGCTTTGGGTGGTGACTGAAAGAACAAGATCGTGAATACAAGCAGCAGAAATGAGCTTCCTCCAAAGGGTTTCTGGCCTCCCCTATAGAGAAAGAGTGAAGAGTGCAGTCATTTCAGAAGGGCTCAGAGTAGAGCCGCTACTTCACCACATTGAAAGGAGCCAGTTGAGGTGGTTCAGGCATCTGACTAGGATGTCTCCTGGGTGCCTCTTGGGTGAGGTGTCCTGGGCATGTCCTATTAGGAGCCCCAGAGCAGACCTAGGACACGCTGGAGAGATTATATCTCTTGGTTGGCCTGGGGACAAAGATCTTCAAACGTGGGAGTGAAAAATCAAGAATAATTTTGAGCCCAATGTCATGATCTCCAGATCTAATTAGTACATGCTTACCAGTTTTCAGTAGGACTTTTCAGTAGGACTTTACTTTCTGTGAGACACCTGAATCTTAACATGCAACAAATGAACAAGCATCACGGGAAGTCATCTGCACATTAACCTGAACAAAGAAGGGGGACTGATTTGCAAATGAGTACCTGAACAGTGTTTCTTTTTTCTTTGTCTTGTTGTTAGGAAAATTAAATTCACTTGAATTAATTTGAATTTTCACTATATTCTGCAGCCATTTGATGGACAAGTAGGTTTTCACAGTTAACACATGCTGCTCCAAGCAGACTGATATTGGTACCCTCAAAGTTACTATTGAGCCCATTATAGAGGTGGTAGTGCAGATCTCCCTTGCCCAAGTACAGTCCTTGCCTTCTCTCTCAGTTAGACACATCACAGCAGAGGTAACACATTTCTTTCTCATATTTTCTTCATGCAGATCTGTGTTTTTCCTCAGCCGAGAGAAAAATACAGGTATACATAAACTATAAAACTGTTAAGAGTACTGCACACTGAGAAGAAGGCCCACAGGTGCAGTGAACAGTACAGCTTTTTAAAGGTTTGCCAACCAGTGGTCTAAAAGTAAAAACACCAAAGGAAAAATATAGTAATTTAAATAAAACTTGCCATGGGTCAGTTGCCCAGCGTTTGAGTTTTTTGGACTTTCAAGCCTTTTTTTTGCATTCTAATGCTTCTTGGATTATTTAATGTTTATATTTGCCTCATGTGTTCCTCTGAAGTATATTTAATCTTTTTAAAAGAAAACGTGGCTCACCCTGGAGTATGAGCTCCTCTTCCGTGGGTCAGTTCCACAGCTTGAGTTACCTTCCTGGCCACGCTTCCTCCAATTCCTCTAAGAGGTGTGTTGGACCACAGCAATGCCACTTTGCCTTACAGCAGCAGCAGGAGCTCCATACACAAGCATTCATTGTGTTTTCCAATTAGCTCAGCCTAGGACTGCTGATTGTGTTTTCCAGGCAGTCCAGTTTTTTCAGATCCGGAGCCCCCAGGGGGTCTCGCTCCACCTGAGCCAGTGCCCAAGTCCAAGGGTCCATTGTCACCTGTGTCTTTGTCGCCAGCCTGAGCTGACACCAGCCTCCAGAGAGTTTCCTTCACCATCATCACCATCATGGGCCTCCAACCAAGCCTCCTGGTGTGGTCTGTCTGCTGCTGGTTACTTGGCCGGTCCCATGAGATACTTTGTCTCTGCTGTTGGCCTCCTGGCTACTGCTTCATCACCCCTGTCTAGCTCCATGGCCAGGCAGACCCCCAAGAATATTTTTTATCTTTGACTCTTGTGCGCCTTTTTTTGGTTCTGCTTTGTGATTCACATTTCACTCTATTGGATTTTTGGCATCATTCAATAAACAGCTAGTTTAAGTTCACTCAGCCTGTCTTTATGCTTCTGTGTTTGGGTTCTCTGCTCAGCAGACAAAAACTACTTATTTCATTACTACAAAACTTGCTCATATAAATTACTGGTGTATTAATAGCTAATATTTGGCCATTCTCATGTACGTGCTTCGCTGCCAGGCTAATCTCATGACACAATGAGGAGCACACTGACAGTAGTGGTAGTGAGCAAACTGAGGAATTCATAAGTTGTTTTAAAAAAGTGGCAGTCTTAAATACTATAACACTTTATTACACTTAATAATTTAAATTATTCCATGTCTTTAATCATTAAAATGATGGATCAGGTTGTTAGACTTACCACAGCTTTTGGTGTCCATTCAGAAGTCAGAAAATTTTCCTTACACGCTCATGCAGAATGTGAAGTATTTTTTTGTGGGAGCACTAAATGGTGAAAAGAGGAAAATGGTCTTCTAGGATTGGGTGAAAAGGAGCAGTACACAATAGAGGTGTATTATGCCATAGAGGACTGACAGATACTGTTCGTAGGTTGTTTTTTTTTTGGCAGTAAATCTTATACTGCTGGGAAGACTGTTAATTTCCCCTTAAATGGTGACACATTTGCAAGGATTTTTTCCCCCTACACCTAAGTGCTTTTCTGTCTTTTCTACACACATTCACAATCCAATGAACACATCGGAGAGCAACTTAGGGTTCTGTATCTTGCATACACATTGGAGCAGCCAGGAACTGAACCACTGACTTTCTGATTAGTAGATGACCTGCTCTACTCAGAGCAGGTCAGGTAGCTACAGCAGGTACTCAGGTAGCTACAGCTACCTGAGTACCAAAAGATACAGCTTCATTAGAGTTCCTCTAATGAAAATTTGAAAAAATTGACTAGTCTGCAGCATAATTTTTTCACTTCGATCTTGAATTCTGTAAGTTGATAATTTTCATTTCTATCAAACAATGTGGCATCCTTTCATTCCTAACACATTACCCAGTTCATATTAGTATAAATATCCAGCACAGTTTATTTTTTCATCTGATGTATTTTCAAAGTGTTGCTTTAATTATTTTGAGCAATGTATACACTGATTAGGCATAACATTATGACCACTTGCCTAATATAGTGTTAGTCCCCCTTTGACTACCAACACAGCCCTGATGCGTCAAGGCTGGACTCCACTATGACCCCTGAAGGTGTGTTGAGATATCTGCACCAGACCATTCAAGTCCTGTAAGTTGTAAGGTGGGGCATCCATGGATTGGAATTGTTTGTTCAGCACATCCCACAGATGCTCGATTGGGTTGAGATCTGGCCAACTCAACACCTCATAGTTGTTGTTGTTGTGCTCCTCAAACCATTTGTGAACCATTTTTGCTTTGTCGCAGACTGCATTATCTTGCTGAAAGAGGCCATCAGGAATTACCATTTCCATGAAAAGATGAACATGGTCTGCAACAAAGCAGGAGGTAAGTGTCAAAGTAACATCTACGTGGATAGCAGGACACAAGGTTTCCCAGCAGAACACTTTACTTGCTCCCTAATATATCCCACCCACTAACAGGTGCCATGATGAAGAGATGAGCAGTCTTAACCACTTCACCCATCAGTGGTCATATGTCTGATAAGTGTATATTAACAATGGCACCATTATTTGTGTCACTGCTGGCTGAGTTCACAACAGACAACTGTGATGACCCAAAATGTTAAAATCATGGATCACAGCACAGCTTCAGACTGTCCAAGGAATCCTTGTAGTTCCCACAAAGACTATAGGTTGTATGTAAGGGTAAGATTAACTCAACTTACTTGGGACAAAAAGCTCACTTTTAAAATGTACAATATTAGTTGTTTGCTAAAGGACATGAATGCATCATGTTGACGGTAGCTGAGTCAATGTTTTGAATTATCTTGCTGTTTTTAAGGAAACGCTGGGAAACTCTTTTATGAAATTGCAGCTAGATCTGGCTTCCATGGTTGACCTGTGCTGCTATCAAAACAGGCACACCTACTTTCTAAGAAAGTAAATGAACCATGAAATTCAAATTCCTTTCCATTAAATGTGATAAACTGAGATCCATCCCTGTGCTGCTTTAGGCTTGGAGTGGCAACCTAAAACAGCCCTAATAAGCTCACACTTCCTATCCTCTCCAAATGAAACATTTTAGCATGCCACATGTCCTGCAGCATGACATAAACAACTATTTTCCTATGTAGACACCATTGGTGCAACCTTGAAGTGTTCTCCATAGTGAAAGTAGTCACACCTTTCTAGACTGACAGCAATGGTTCCACTGTGAATTAAACCTACCTTGCAGAGGGAGTTCTCCCCAGTGTTTAGCAGCATCCCTATTATTTTTTTTCAGTACAGGCAGAGCTCATGTTGTTACTGGAACAGGAGGGAGAGAACAGGTCTGCAGAGGTACACAGCAACATCAGTCACTTAGGGCAGGAAGAGCAGGAAATGTTGTAAAGGTTAGGGTTGGCCAGTGATGCATTAGTACCATCTAGTGGCTTAAAGGCAACTGGAAAGGTTGTGGCCTTAATACCAATGAGTCACTGTACATCTAATATACACTAACATTTCCAACATGCCATAAATACACCAGAAAATTAACTTTACATCAGGTACCTCCAGGCATATCTGGTTTGTGTCCAAATAATGCACAAAATTTTATTTTCCTCTTCTGTCCTAATCAATATCAATATCATCTTATCCAGAACACAATGAAACTTTATGTGCTTTTAGAGGCATCTGCAATCTCTCCATATTTCATTTGGTGTGCAGTGATGTTGAACTACAAACAGCACAGTTACAAATTGTAGAGGATATTAATTCAGTTCAATTGCACAACAGAGCTGGGAGCATATTAACACTCACAGCAGAATCCGGGACTCCTCCAGGCATAAACTGTAGCCTTATGGGAAAAGCAGACAGAAGAATAATCTGCCAGGGAGAGAGACAGCACAGACTGGAGACCTCCATAAAGACACAGGTCACTGATGCAGTGATTGTTAAAGCTGGAGGGGTCCACTTTGCCATGACAGTGTTTGAATGGTCCATTAACTTCCAGAATTTTCCCGCAAGCCTCTGGGTCAGAGGAGCGGACCAGATGCTCAGATGAACACTTTAGACAACTTTCTCCTATACAGTCTTGCACTGGCTACTTCTTTAAAGCATTTTAAAATGTTCAAGATGGAGATGCTCCAGTGTGCCATTTGCTATGAGGTCAGAGTTGAGGTTACCACACAGGCTACAAGCAGCATTAGCATATTTTCTGGACAGTTGAATGCAAACTGTTTCCTCCATGATAAAACAAAGTCCAAAACTAATGTGCTTATAAAGTTCAAGTGCAAATGTGTGGCTATGATAAGAAAGCCAGTGAAGTGGGGCTGAAGTGTCAGGGCATGTTCATCTTGATGCTGTCAACCTGTAGGGGGAGCCATCTGAAAGGAAGTGCAGAGAAACTTTTTTCAAAGTTAACCTTTCTGTTTATTTTTTTGCAACCTATTACGGTACTCACCTCTGTCCACACTCACCCAGTAACTGGACTGACAGGTACTGTGCAAATCAAAGTCATTCAGATCAAATCTGATGACCAGCATACCAACATTGGCGTCACATTTATGATATTTTGTGCATCGTCCAAAATGACCAGCCAGGACAAACCTTGGAATGGATTGTCACATCTCCACAGAAGTCAAGGTGCAGGGGCCTTACATGTGGCATACCAAGCTGTTCCATAGGACGCAAGATGGATATTCTCTTATCAGGATTTGACTGTTATGAGATAGAGAGTGATCAACAATAAATACTGCACACATAAGCAACTAAATTTGCTGACACTTTGTGTATATATGTTGTGACAGAAACAGCAATGAGGTGTAAAGTATAATAAGGAGGACTTGAGATTTGTATGTAGTCATGGACTGACTTCATAGAGAAGTTTTACATAACAAGCAACAACTGGCATCAAGGAAGCAATAGGTGCTTTTTTTCCCCACTTTCCAACCTGAATGTAGGCCTCCAAGACTGGCCTAAGCTCTTTAAATAGTACTCAGAAGGCCTTTGAATATCCCCACTGTTGTAGAGTTTTCAGTTTTTCTGCAGTGATCAAAAGTGCCAAATCAATTGAAATAATAAAGGCATAACAAAAGAAAATGATTATTGGAAGTAGAAAACCCCTGCTGATAGGAAGCACTTATGAAACTGCTGGAAAGGAAAGTAAACAGATTAACCAAATAACTCTGAATTGTGAGATAAAGTGCAAAAACTCTGCCGTCACAGAAGTGAGAAAATGTTAAGTTGGATGGCATCAAATGTAAATATTCATTCACTCGTTTGTGACAAACCAGTTTAAATTAAATGTTATAGGTTTCTGTGAGGAAATGATAAAAATGATCTTTTATCATCTTTAACAAGCAGTACTGCTGTGCTCAGGTCCTTAGGCAGGCAAGAGGAGTTAAGGGCTTACTTCATTTTAGGTAAAAAATGACAGGTTGCAAAATAAACTACATTTGTGGCATGTATAAGGTTGCAAAACAGCTTCTTCAGAAAAACAAAGTGACACATGAAATTAGATAAAGTAGGATCTGTGCTGCACAGTGCAGCTGACTCAACAACGGTTAACTTATGAAGAAATGTCCCTCAATCCAGCAGAACCAGCTATGCCTCTCTTTCCCTGCACAGCCTCGGGTATTGTTAAGGGTGTAGCTCTCTCCCTCTGGGCAAGAAGCTGGCTCATAGTACACAGTGGCAATGGCAGAGCAGTTGCACTGCTTAGAGCATCCCTCAGCCCACGATATCGCCCTGATATACAGAAAACTGTGAGTCACTGCATGCATTACCCAATTGTTTTCTAAAAACCAAGCAAACAAGACAGGATAAAATAAAGGATTTGTAATTAGTCATGTTGTGTACAGGTGAGGCATATGTGTGTCTGCCCAAGATTCTGAATCACGTTACTAACAGCTCATGGAAAATATAAGGCATGGCATCAACTGTGTTTATAACTGGAACTGGAACGTGGTCTCATGTAAATTTCTGACTAGCAATACAT